>JANAVB010008398.1:9308929-9391429 GCA_029216955.1 Iris pallida
AAATGCGGAATGACAGAGTTGGCAGCACGCCTCCCAAAGTCTGACAGTTCAGAAACGAAGCGTCGACAAGTCAGCATCATATGATTATTTCGACGGCTACTGCCACGTGGCCACTCAACAACCGCATGCGCCTCTACGGCCATGCGTCCAAATCAGCATGCGCCTCAAAAAGCATGCGCCTCAGAATGCTCTCTGATCCCGAAAGACAGAAGGAAAGCGCCTGCATGCGCCTCAAAAGCCATGCGCCCAAATGGTTTGTAACTCCTAAAGGTTATGAGCGCAGCCTCCTGGCCCAATCCAAGGCGCAGCCACCAGATCACTCCTCTCCACCAAATCCGAGATCTTCAAACCATGAGTCGACGACACGTGTCCTTTGACTCAACTCATCCAAGATTTTCAGCAACGGAAAGATCTTCTCTCTGCTACGTGCGGCTCACAAAGCAGTATGAAGAGTTCTCCCTCGATCAGGGCGCAGCATCCTGCGATCCCCCAGCAACCTCACGTGGCGTCCCCACACCGGCGTATCCTACATGCGCGCATGAGCAGCCAGCCTACAAACTATAAATAGAAGGATCATCTCCTTCACACACAGGAGACTCACAACACAGAGAGAATCCACAACAGAGAATCACGGAGAGGCAGTTCTAGACACTCAACGTCTTCCTCCTCTCAGCAAGCTCCAGCACCCAGAGCAATCAACACCTTCAGAGAACCGATAACCGTCGTCAGCCGGTCAACGGAGTCAACGCATTACCACTCGCTCCATTGGCACTAAGGACCCAGCTTAAACAAAAGTGTACTCCTAGGACTACATCTAAGTCCTATATTGTATCACTGTTCTGTTTGTATTAAAATTTCAATCAAAACAATTTTAATGGCAAACAAGCTGGCGACTCTGCTGGGGACTTCTTTCTCCTCTACCGAGAAGGTTGTGTCACAGGCCGACGACGTGAAGGTGGGCTCCTCCCACAAGACGCTGGTAGTGCGCCTCAATCAACAGGCGTACGAGGAGTTCATTTCTGAAGGAAGTGCGAGTCCTTCGAAGCGGCTGTCGAAGCCGAAGAAGACCCGCGCAGTCTGGGTGCGCAAAGTCGACGCCTCGGGCACCACCGTTGAAGGGGATGCGCCCGTCCAGCCTTCCCTTCCTGCTGACGTCCTCAGCAGTCAAGGTGCGCCTGCTGATGCAGCGCATCTCTCGGGAAAACATGCGGCTGACCACGTTCCTCAGCCATCTTCCTCTCAGGCGAGGAAGATACGTCGACGGAGCAGGGGCGTAGCCAATGCCCCGCGCATCACTTCTGATGTGCCACAAAGAGCCTCTGTCTTTGACAGACTCACTCGCTGTAATGGCGAGGAGAATTTGGATGCTGAGTACTATGCGCCCCAGCGGGCTGGTACGAAGAAATCCAAGGCGGCACGGGCCATGCGCCACAAACATGCTATGCCAGCAGCCGGCCAGAGGCACGCGCTTACAATCACGCGCGCTGCCGATGGCAAGCTGTACAAGGTTGACTCAAGTGCTTCTGCACCAACAACGAGTCGACCTTCAAAGTCCTTATCTCGCTTGGGCGCATTCACTGCTTGCACAACCAAGCCGAGAGAGGCAAACTCAGTGGTCTTGAACTCCCGCGCCTCCTCTGGTTGTGCGTTTGAGGTCCGTTCAAGTCACTTCAAATGCTGTGGTTCCCCCACTACTGATCGTGATGCCTGCTTGGTATTAGATCAGGGGGCGCAGCACTCACCCGACCACCCCGGCGCTTGGCCCTGCCATACGCCTGAGAGGGGTGTGAGGGTAGCACTCTCCTCCAACGATCTGCGCAACGTGATCACTCACAAGCGCCGGTCAGGAGAGTTGACCAACAAGCACGATACGCCTCTCATGGGGCACACTTGTGCAGTGGTCACCATCAACTGCTATTGCAAGACGGCAGTACCGCCAAAGCAGTCGGTCTTCCAACGGCTACAATCATCGACACCCCTCCGACATCGCCTTGGGACGAAGGTGTCAGCAGAAGAGGAGCTAAAGGTTGCTTCATGCAACGTGATCTCCAACTCCTCATCTGTCCGGAAGACGACTGCCAATTCCTCGTCTTCATCCAAAAGCCAGCCGAGGAAAACCAAGGCAGCTGTCTCGACCTCTGGAGTGTTCGAAGGCACTCGGTCGAGGAAGAAGTTCTTGGAGGAAGCTGGGGGTAGCCAGACCCTTGTCGAGCCTCCTTCCGAAGACGAAGATGTCCAAAGCACGGCTGCGGCGGATCTTCATCAAGGCGAAGATGGCCTCCCTGAAGCCCCTCAAAATGACGATGTCCTCCAGGACATCGCCGGGGGTAGTGCTGGAAATGAAGAGGCCCTTCAAGACAGAGCTGAGGGCAGTCAGGCCCTTGCAGATGCGCCTGTCGAAGACGAACTCCAGAATATGGCTGGGGGTGGCCAAACACCAGGAGAAGTGACTCCCCCACATGAGAGCGAGGCTGAGAGCGAAGCCTCAACTAATCCATCCACTTCCGGCCGTGTCATGACAGTATACATGACCGGGGGTGATCTTGAGACTGATGCACCGCCACAAGACTTTATCCAGCGCATAGACTCGCTAGAGGGAGGACTCAAAACCCTCTCTGCCTCAATGCAAGCACTGACTCAAGCAGTGTTTGAGATGCGGTCGGCCTTGATCAGGACACCTTCAAATGGTCCCGACCCAGGAGCCAATGGAGAGTCGAGTGTGCCCCTCCAACGGACACCCTCAGACACAGAAGCACCGCGGACGTCGGAGCCCTCAAACGCTCCACTCCAGGTGGTACCTCCTTCCCTGACTCCTAGCTCCACGGAGGACGTGGTCGAAATGATCAAAGATCTGCGGGAGCGCTTCGAGTCCAAGAACAGGCAGAAGGAGCGCCAGAAGATAGGCATTCCCCAGCCTTATCCCCTTGAGTGGAACAAGGTGGTTTATCCTCCAAAGTATAAACCACAAACACTCACGCCATATGACGGGAAGGACTCTCCACGACGGTACCTGACGTACTTCCAGTCGCAGACAGGGCATCTTCCGAAGGAGGACGCGCTCCTCACCAGCATCTTTGTTGGGGCCCTGAAAGGGGTGGCGTATGACTGGTACTGCAGCCTCCCCGATAATTCCATATCGTCCTTCGACGACCTGACACGCCTCTTCCTCGACCGCTTCTACGACGGTGGGAAGGACATGACGATGGCGTCTCTCATTGAGATACGCCAGAAGGACAAGGAAACGGTTCGGGCATTCATCGAACGCTTCCATCAGGCCTGCTTCAGGCTACCTCCAGGCATGCCAGAGCATGCGCTTCTCTCCGCTTGCAGTATGAACATGCTGCCTGCAGTAAAGCTCTGGCTTAACTCTACTCTCCCTCCCGACTGGAGCTCCCTAATCATCGAAGCTGAAGCTGCAGAGAAGAAGGCGGCCAATGCACGTCTTCTGGGTGTTAGCTTCCCCGCCTTTGACGATAAGGGAAAAAGTCCGCAATCAACAACTTCGGATGAGAAACAAAGGGGAAACAGGCATTGACTGTTAATGCCTTGAAGGGCGCATCTGCGCCTACTCAAAAGCCTCCACTGGCACCGAGACCCAAGGAGGTTTATTCATTCAATGATGACGACACCCTGCAACTCTTTGAGATACTGAAGCAGGGTGACAAGATCAAGCTTTCGGACCCGAAGCGGCCCGATGAAGTCGGGAAAGTGGACAACCCGAGGTACTGTCACTACCATCGGTTTGTCGGACACCCGACCAAGGACTGCTACGTCCTCAAAAATTACATCCAGCGCATGATCAATACGGATGTAATCTCCGTCGACTACGAAGAGAAGACGGTGTCAGCTAATGTGGTATCACTTCAGTTCGGCACCTTGCCGCCGACTACCACACAAGATGGCGTCGTCCCCATCCCTAAGGCGACAATGGAGGTGGTGAACTTGCCACCCACCCGTGACAATGTGAGTGGACTTGTCCCACTCACCACATCTCGAGGAGAGGTCCTCTGGGTTCACCCCGACCTCGTCTCCGAGGTAACTCAATCGGAGGTACGCCCTACCTCCAAAGCAAAAGGCAGGAAGATCAAGTCTTGCCGCACGGTCTCTTCTTCAACGGAAGAGGTGCTTCCTGTGCAGACGCGTGCACAACAGAACTCCCAGCCCGGTGAAGCTGCCGCCGAAGTGGTGCCTCCTGGCACCATCCCTGAGGAGGGTCCATCCAAACCCTCAGCAGCCAATAAACAAAAGCAAGTGGAGGCCCGTTTCGACAGACCTCTGCGGAAAGAAAATGCTTCGGGGCTAGCCAAGCCCCACAATTTTGACATTCTGGCACAACTGGCCAGTACTCCTGCACGCTTGTCTTTGTTCGAGCTCCTGCGTCTCTCCAAGGACTCCCGAGAAGCTCTCTGCGAAGCTCTGAAGGATGCCGAATCCTTTCTCAGTCAAATCAAGCAGCCTGAAGACCTCCCAACTACTTGTGCACACTGTCATTGTGCGGATGAAGTTATCCCAAACATAACTTTCACCCAACAAGACATGCTGCTCAAGCATCACCGACATAACCGACTGTTGTATTACACAGGGTACATCGGTTCGGTAAAGGTGAGCAGGATTCAGATCGATCCGGGGTCTTCCCTAAGCATCATTCCAAAGGCGCTGCTATCAAAGCTGGGGATCCCAATGTACCGGCTGGCGCCCTCCAATACGACCATCAGTGGCTTCAACGCTAGCAAGAGCGAGCCACTGGGCAAGATCCGGCTGAAGTGTCACATCGGCAGCCTCAAAACTGAGGTAACTTGTTATGTGGTGGATGACGAGGTCAACTACAACATCTTACTCGGACGACCATGGTTACATGAGTACATGGTGGTGCCCTCCACGCTCCACCAATGCATGAAATATGTATCCACCAACGGCGTCATCCGGACGGAGTTTGCAGATATCGATCCCTTCAAAGGGATTGAGGCCTACTTCACCGATTCCGACTTGTACAAGCCACTTGACAAGGAGGAAGCCAACGACGCCGATGATGAAGCAGAGACGGCAACAGAGCCGGACTTGGAGCCCGAAATGACTTCCGATGCCCCCTTGAAAATCCGATTGAAGGGCAAGCCTCCCCAGAAGGCGCCTCCAATGAGCATCAAGCTATCAGGGAAAGCACCGACTCACGAAGCTCCCCTGAAGATACGCCTCAAGGGAAAGCCACCTCAAACAGCGGCTCCCCTGGTGGTAAAATTACAAGGGAAGGCGCCACTCATCAGAGGCGCAACCGAGGCACCTCTCAAGGTGCGTCTTAAAGGCAAGCCGCCGCAGTCATCCAAAATGCCGGAGAGGGCTCACATAACCCTCTCAGACCCCAAAGTCAGAGCAGTGGAGGACTCTCCTGATCCGGCCCCAGTGCTTACAGATAAGGAGCTTGGCGAATATATCTCTGCTGATGTAGACGCACCCTCCTTAGACAGTGTAATCCCACGGGATAAAATCTCATACTTTATCAATAATAGAGTGTCTTTCAATTATTCTTGTCTTCCACACTGGAATGCCATATATACATTAGACAACGCTCTACGGTCGTTGCAAACACAAATAACGACCGTCCACCATAATCGAGTGGCCCCGTCTCAATGAGTCTTCATAATCCCCCCACGAAGCCGAGACGAAGGCACCATCATCTCGGGCAAAGTCGAGCGTTATCAGGACCTCCCGTCAATCGAGCCCGAACCTGATACCGGCAGAGTACAAGTCTATCGGTACACGGATACGGCAAAGCGCATCATCCAAAAGATGGGCTACGACCTGAAAAGCAATAAAGGCCTAAACTACGGCAAGGGTCGGCATCTCCCTGTCCGGCTTTCGATGCCCAATGGAAAGCCACAGGATTACTATAATCGGACTCGACGGGGGTTAGGCTATGTCACGCCGCCATCAACTCCAGAGAGTTCAGACGCAGAAGACATAGAACATTCCCACTCGTCTGAAGCATCGACGTGGGATTCCGATACCAGTATCGGATCAGTCTTTAGGAAAGTGCTGTCAGCTAACATGACATCGGCACAACCTCAGAAAGATGAAGGCGAAGACCAACCGCCGGAACCCTTCGAAGAGGAACCCTGGGCTCAACGCCTAGGAGAACAATGGGAGTCTCATTTTGAGTTACGAGAACCTTCCACCGAAGACGAAGTCGAGCAGATCGACCTCGGGGATGGGTCTTCTTCTAAACCCATCTTTATCAGCAAAAGCTTGTAAGGAGAAGACCGAGAATCTTTAGTCCAACTGGCTAAAGAGTATATTGACGTCTTCGCCTGGAGCTACGAAGACATGCTGGGTCTCGATCCACAGATCGCGATGCATAGGTTGAACATCTTACCAGATGCCAAACCTATCAAACAACAACAGCGACGCTTCCGCCCGGACATCATAAATGCCATCGATCAGGAGGTGGACAAGCTCTTGACCAGTGGCTTCATCCGTGAGGAACAACACCCGGACTGGGTAGCCAATGTCGTCCCTGTCACCAAGAAGAACGGGAAGATACGAGTCTGTATCGACTTCAGGGATCTCAACTCTGCTTGCCCGAAGGATGAATTCTCGCTCCCAATCACCGATGTAATGATCGACAACACATGTGGCTTTGAACGCATGTCCTTCATGGACGGGTATTCAGGCTACAATCAAATCAAGATGTTCTCCGATGACGCAAAATATACGTCATTCAGGACTCCGAAAGGTGTTTTCTGCTACACAGTAATGCCCTTCGGCTTGAAGAATGCCGGTGCAACATACCAACGAGCGATGAGTACCATCTTCCGTCAACATCTTCGCAAGACAGTTGAGTGTTATGTTGACGACATCGCAGTCAAGAGCCGCCTCAAAAGAGATCACCTACAGGACCTGAGGACGGTCTTTGATCTTATGCGGGCACATCAACTCAAAATGAACCCCGCTAAATCCTTCCTGGGGGTTTCTAGCGGCAAATTCTTGGGCTTTGTCATCACGGCAAAAGGCATTCATGTCGATCCCGAGAAGACTAAAGCCATCCTCAACATGGACCCTCCGAAGAACCTTCGAGAACTTCGGGGCTTACAGGGACGTCTGGCATACATCCGGAGGTTCATAGCAAACCTCTCCGGTAAATGTCAACCCTTTACTCAGTTCATGAAGAAGGGAGTCTCTTACGTCTGGACAGAGGAGTGCCAAAAGGCTTTCGACGACATCAAGGCTTACTTGATAAGCCCGCCAGTCCTAGTGGCACCTGTCGCCGGCAAACCATTCCTCCTCTATGTCCGTGCCATGGATCATTCCCTCGGCGCTTTACTGGCTCAAAACAGTGATGCAGGCTACGAGCAAGCAATCTACTACCTCAGTCGAACACTCATCGGGGCCGAACACCGGTACAACCCCGTTGAAAAGGAGTGCTTGGCTTTGGTGTTTGCCATTCAGAAGACTCGTCATTACGTCTCGGGCCAGACAATTCACGTCATCTCCCGAGTCAATCCACTCAGAGTTCTCATGACGAAGCCAGGGTCATTAAACTCCCGGCTGGCTACATGGGCGATCCTACTAACGCCATACAACATGGTGTTTGTCCCGCAGAAGGCGGTCAAGGGTCAGGCTCTGGCTGACTTTTTAGCTGTACACCCCATCCCAGAATCTTCAAAACTCTATGAAGACATCCCGGATGAAGTCCAAGAATCAAACGTCACTGAAGGAAGCCTCGTTTGGCGGATGTTCTTCGATGGCGCTTCAAGAACGGGCCCCAACGGCCAAATCATCGCAGGAGTGGGGGTAGTCTTGGTCTCCCCCGATCAGCTGGTCATCCAGCGCGCATACTCTCTTTCGAAGCCGTGCTCCAACAATATTGCTGAGTACAACGCACTCGTCATGGGACTCCAGCTAGCACAACAGCTGGGGGTGGATCATCTGGAAGCCTACGGCGACTCGAAACTCGTCGTAAACCAGATTCGGGGGCAATACGAGGTTCGCCATGAAGATTTGATCCCTTACCATGAAGTTGTATTGAACATCATTTCAACCTTCACTGGGTTCTTCATCGAACATGTACCCCGTCTACAAAACTTGGAGGCTGACGCTCTGGCTGGCCTCGCAGCCTCATTGGCCGCGCCCCTTGGGACTCAACACTATGTCACGGTAACTGGCCGAGACTTGATTTGTCCCAGAAACAACCTATGTTTGCAAATGGCTCACGCCGTGCCGACAAACACCGATGTTAATGTCCGAGACTGGAGATTCCCGTTCATCGACTTCGCCGTCTACGGAATCCTTCCGGAAGACCCGAAGGAAGCCGTCTCAGTCAGGAGACGCTCTCTTCGATTCTACTACGATACAGCCACTAAAACGCTGTACCGACGCTCCTTCGACGGGCTTCTCCTTCGATGCCTGTCTAACGAAGAAGCGGCCGAAGCTCTTCGAGAAGCTCATGACGGAACTTGCGGAGCTCACCAACCAGGTCCTAAGTTGCAAGATCGACTGCGACGTATGGGCTACTACTAGCCAACCATGGCCGCCGACGCAGTAGAATATGCTAAGAAGTGCCATGCATGCCAACTTCATGCAGACTTCATACATACACCGTCTGAACCTCTACATCCTACAGTCGCCTCCTGGCCATTCGAAGCCTGGGGCATGGACATTGTAGGACCAATCACCCCTCCTTCATCAAGAGGACATCGTTTCATTCTGGCCATCACCGATTACTTCTCCAAATGGGCGGAAGCAGTCCCACTAGCGGAAGTAAAAAGCTCCAGGGTGGTCAGCTTTATCAAACACCATGTCATTTACCGTTTCGGAGTACCCAGGCGAATCATTCATGACAATGGTCCCCAGTTCATCAGCCACATTTTTAGCAGGTTCTGTGACAAGAATCGCATTCAAAACGTGGCCTCAACCGCCTACAATTCGGCAGCAAACGGATTGGCTAAGGCGTTCAACAAAACTATCGTCAGGCTGCTCAAAAAGGTCGTGTCATCCAACAAACGCGACTGGGACGAAAAGCTCGGCGAATGTCTTTGGGCCTACCGCACAACGGTACGGACCCCAACAGGCAACACACCATTCTCCCTGGTCTACGGGAGCGAAGCGGTACTGCCTCTCGAGATCCAGATCCCCTCACTCCGAGTAGCGATCACAAACAAACTCACAGAAGAAGACAATCAACGTCGTCGTCTGCGGAAACTGGAGGCACTTGACGAAAAGCGTCTCCTAGCTCAACAACGCATCGAACTTTACCAAGCCCGTATATCACAGGCTTTCAACAAGAAGGTCAAGCAAAGAACTTTCCAAGTTGACGACCTGGTTTTAGCAGTCAGAAGGCCAATGGTGTTAACTCACAAGACACCAGGGAAGTTCGAGCCCAAATGGGAAGGACCCTTCATCATTGAGACGGTATACTCAAACGGTGCTTACCGCCTCGCCAAACCCAATGGGGACTTGTTCATGATGTCCATCAACGGCAAGTTCCTAAAGAAGTACTATTCTTGACATCCTCCAAGACATGTATTTCCCCAAACAACCTCTTTTCACAAAATCAAACGCTTCCGGAACCCAGCTGTTCCGTGGCATCCTTCCATAGAAAGATAACCACGTCCACATTACCTCTGAGTTGTCTCTCTACATCCTACAAAGCGCAACCTTACATTTCGTGAGCTTACGCTATCCTTCATGTTTACCACGTCCACATTACCTCTGAGTAAACATCCCGTACAAACAACTCCTGTGTTGTCGTACATTGATCGCAGAACTTCCACGTCCACATTACCTCTGAGTTGTTCAGCGTATCCCCCAGGATCATTCCTACCACGTCCATAAATACCTCTGAGTAGGAAGATTCTATCATTTGAACCTAATGATTGCCATGTCCACATTACCTCTGAGCAAACATGTTAGTTCCTTCAAACTTATTATCTGTACCTAAAAACCAAGGTGCGCAAAAGATAATAGGTCCACATAAATCATCAAGTTCATGAGATCAAAAATGAACACATCACAAAAAAGAAGAAGAGAGATAGTGTATTTCTTTATTTTTCAAAAAAGGGAGTACAGAAATACGCTATTTTCCCAGCAAGAGTTGTAAAAACACATAAAAAGAAGAGAAACTACAGTCCCCGATCCTCTCCAGGGTGGGATGAGAGCTCTTTGACTCGACGTCTCAGGTCGGCAGTGCGAGTTTCTACAGTCGCCTGGACTCGGAGCTCGGCTTCTTGACGCATTAATCCGACAGCCTCAGCGGAAGTTTTACTCTCATACTTCTCATCAAGCTGTCGTCGCTGCTGAGCCAAAGCAAGGGTCCGCTGAGTAAGAGTCGCTTCCTCCTGCTTGAATGCCACGTGTTCAGCCAGGACACGATCAGCTTCTAGTTGAAGTTGGGCCCGCTGGTCTTCAAGACGGCGCATCTGAGCATCAACCTCTGCGATGTTAGCATCCACCGCAGCCCGCTTCTCCGTCGTCTTCTTCATAGATTGAGACAACTGCTCCGCCGCAGTCTCAGTCCCAGCCACTTCACGTTCCCAACTGCTCACATCGGCTCGATGGGAAGCCTCGATTTCAGCAATCAACTTCCCTATCTCTGCATCTATCAAGACAGAAAGGTCATTTCGTTGGATGCGTTGCAGTTCCGCGAGCCGCTCGTCCAGCTCAATCACCGAAACCTCCAGAATTTCGGCCATATGGTCATGGCCTTGGTGAACGCAGATCAGCTCGATACAAGGCATTGCCAAAGCTTTTGCTGTCGCAAAGCTCCCCTTGGCATCCATCACTGCAGATACACCTTTCTCCAGCATTTTGTACACTCCCTCGACGAGGAACTTCACATACTCGTCGGCATCCGCCAGCACCTGCGGCGTCATAGCAAGAGTTGGGGGAGCTACTACAGTTTGCGGACCGGAGGAAGATCCGCCAACCTCGATCTGAGAGGTTTGAACCTCGGCAGCAATAGGCTCTTCATCAACAGGGGCCAGACTGCTAGCCCGAGGAGCCGAAGGAACAGAAGGAGTCGGCACATGCGTCGTGATAGTACCCCAAGTGGAAGGAGCAACAGAGGGTTCCACACCCTTACCCTTCTCAAGCCCGGAGAAATCACCGACGTCAACGGCTACCTCTTCTACCCCCGACGTTCTATCAGCATCAGCTACCTCCCCCGGTAAAACGGGGAGATCAACATTTATCTCCTGGCCAGCCCCAGGAGACAAGACCGGCAGAAGGGTCTCATTTTTCTCAAGTCCCTCTACAGGGACAAAATCTGTCGCTACCGCCTGATCGGTAGCCATCTCTATGTCCATGGTTGAAGCCAAGGAAGGATTTGGCAATGATTCAGCCGACCTCCCTTCATCATGACAAGGAGGGGAATCAACCCTCTCCTCTATTCTCACTGCTTCTGCTGCCCCCGCAACAGACTCCTGCAGCTCCGGAGCGATGTCATCGGAAGATGATGAACTCCATTCCTCTTCATCACCAGGAAGCTGCGCACTTGCTAAACCTTCGATATGTGAAGCCTCCGCTGTGGCCTTCGTCACCTCGGAAGCTGCTGCACCCTCAGGTTCCCTCCTGACATAACCCGGGGATACCGGAACCTCCACGATGACAGTATCCTCCGGATCTTCCTCCATGAGAGACATCATTGTCGGCGGGATACGCACTCCAGACGAGCTCGCCATCTCTTCTCGCCTACTCCCACCCGACTTTGGGGTACGAGGTTTTCTTTTTAGCGGCTCCTACAAAAGAAGATGGGGCCTCGTAAGTGGCGGAACCAAAATCAGATTTAGTAGGATGTCCTTACCTCTTCGGACGCCGAATCCGATGACACCGTCGGTAACGATGCCTTCTTCTGCTTCTTCGACACAAGAGATTCAGCCCCTGTATCTGTACATCATTTCGATCGATCGCCCGAGGGTTCTGCTTGTGATGCGGAGGGGGCACTCCGTTGACCCACCCCTGACGGACGATGCGACCGGGCCTTCACTGGCGTATCCCCAGTCGCTGCTAACTGGGTGCCTGCGATAAGGCTGGTCTCCCTGTCATATCCGGAGGGCGGGGCAGCCATAACAAAGTAAAATTTGGCGGCCGAGTAAAGAATGGGCGGCCGCGGATCGGGGACGGGCAACGTAAAACGAGCTCCGGTACATCCGGTATTATAGTAATGCCAAGCTCGTGCACCATCCAACAAACTTCCAACATACCCCAGGGTAATACTGGGGTTATCCAACATCATCTGAGCATAACCAAATTGCCGCGCAAAGCGGCTCAGCAAGTACGGTTCCAGGTAGCACTGATTCCTGTTCCGGTACACCAGATGGGACGGCCGGATACTTTGCAACCAGCGGAATCCCCATTGAGGCAGAGTGGTGGTACCTTCACCCAGGTCCCTTAAATCCTCGTTGGCCTCAAAACCCAAATAGATGGGACCAACTTTGGTGATCTTCCAACCCTGAAGATGGGATAAAACCTTTCTACAAATCGGGACACCAGTATGCGACCAGCTCCTCCGATGGAAACGACGAAGGAATGCATCTCCAGCCTTATAATCTCCTTCCGAGCCTGGGCTCATCACACTGGGATGATGCAGAATCAGCCATCCCATCAAATAGTGAAACGGCAGTTCGGCGTGCGGGAAGTTATTTTTTCTGCCTCTATCATGAATCACATTTCCAGCAAACTCTCGCAAACCTCGCTGCAGGTTACATACCATTGCGGGGAGGAGAGCCAAGCGCCGGCCGAAGACCAATTTTACGGCTGGCAGGATTAAGTTTCGAGTCACCCTCTCGACGGCACCGGATCCACCTGCGAACACGCAATCCCGGAGCCATATCATCAGATAGGCGACCAAAACCGCCTTGGATGACATTGGATAAGCAAGGTGCCAGAAGCAGCTGTAGGAGCGTGCATCTGACTGCTGGTCTTCATTTCCTCGGGGATTCTTCTCCCCTAACGTGCTCATTTCGGACAGCACCTCGCTACGAGAGAGCGCCGGCGGAGTAGAAAACTTCGAAGAATCCTCTTTGTCTTGTCTAAAGACATAATCTCTCCAAGCGGTCACATGGGGCTGCGAACCGCTTTTATCCCTTTTCTGCACATAGTAATGATGACTCGCCACTTCCTTGAAGACGGCCGTCATCTCATCAGCTCTGCCCCCCAGGACCTGAAGTTCCTCATTGGTTGGAAAGTACTCTTCATAAGGCTCCGACCCCCAAGGGAGTTTAGACACCTCATACATCTCATGAAGTGCGAGCCCTAACTCCCCTACCGGAGTAAAGAAGGTCCCGGTATGAATATCAAACATCTCCAGGAGTGCGAGGAACATGTGCCTATTAAGGTCAACACCCGCCTGGGTAGCACGGATCGCGGCAGTCAACCCGATCTCTCGAAGCTCAGTCCGAAATCGCGACAAGATCCAGAGCGTCAGTTTATCCCATTTGGAGACGTAATGGCACCAACCCTCCACCCGAAACTCTCCTGTCGGGTAGGAGCGTTCCATCAAAAACATACGATGTGTAAAAGTCGAAGCACTATAAGCAAGCATATCAATGGGTACATCACTGTAGAGGCTCCCAGGACGTAAAATCCGCCAAGTGTAAGAAGACCCAGACCGTACAACGGTCAAAGCATCCCTTTGGTCGGAAGTAGAATCAATTTAGATGACACCAGTCACCGCTCCCCCCTGAGAAGGGGTAAGCTCCCAAGACATCCTCCTCTGGGAAACAAGGCGACAGAAGGACGTCAAAGGCCACTGACGTTCAAGTTGCTTAACAGTCATATGCACTCCATTCGCAGTAAAGAACCAGTCCTCCTTGACCTTCAGCACTGACGAGTTAGTAGAAGTGAGACGGTCTCCAAACAGGAACTCAGGCTTCAGGAAGGTCACTTTATCAGATGTGGAAGATTTAATGACTCCACGCTCCATCATCCGTTTGAGGAACCAATACTGCTGTTCACGGATTAGGGTCATTCTCTCAGGAGGCTGATCCAGCATAAGAGCATCTTGAGCAGGATTTATCACTTCCTCGTTATGCTCTACTCCCATTTGGTTGAAGGCAGCCTCCAAGAAAACTTCACTCAAAAGCGGGATTGCCATCGACACTAGCAAAAGATCAGAAAAAGTCAGAAGAGAACACACAATGTGTCTAAAGGAGAAAACTGTGGCGCATTATCAGGGATTGAACCCAAGCGCATGGCATCGGCGCATCATCAGGGTTTGAACCCATGCGCGTCAGCAGTATAGCCTCGGCGCATCACCAGGGTTTAAACCCATGCGCGTCGGCGGGCAAAGACCGCGGCACATCATTAAAGACTCAAGGCCTATGTGCGTTGGCGTACGGACAATGAGACTTACCAACCACCTCCGGCCGAACTTCGACAGGCCGAGGGGGAACGACAGCCGCCGCAACTTCCGCGGACTCCTTCGCTTTCTCCTTCCCCTTGCCGGCAGCACCGCGAGGAGTCTTGGGAGCCATTCTCTTGAGGAAGGAGAAGTTAGGGTTTTGAAGAAGAAACTCTAAAGAAGTAGAGGCACAGAGAAGAAGAACCCTTTCTCTCTCCAACTCTTACCTATTTATAGGGCTTGGTCGCACGCGTGAACAGATGACGTGTGATCTCAGCCGTCGCCTCGGGTTCTGTGCAAGGATAGCAGCAAATAAAACCAAAAGATCATCATTAATCTTTTCGGTTACCGAGGCACCATCATCATTAACTGAGAAGAGCATGCGCCCGAACAGGCATGCGCCCAGAAATCATGCGTCCTGACCTCCATGCTTCTTATTCAAAGTATTCCAAAACTTATTCAAAAGTTTTGAAAACTTTGAAGGGGGTCTTGTAGAAGCATGGAATTTCACAACCAGAAAGCCCATGCGCCAGACACTGCATGCGCTAGAACTCAGACGAAGAACTTCACAGCAAGATCAATAAAGATAGACATTCAAAAGAAGACTTTTATATACAGAAGCCTATTACATGTCTAAGAAAAGATTGTACAAAGGAGAATTTCTACAAAGGAAAGATCCTAAGTCTACAGCCAGCGGCTACCACGCACCTCCAGATAAGCGCAGCAGCCACCATGCGCCATCAGTCAGGCACAGCAGACATCATGCGCCTCCAACCAGGCGCATCCTACCATATCTTCAGCAGCTCAGTCATGTGCATCAGCTCAGTTATGTGCATCCCTTCAGCAGCTCAGTTATGTGCAACTCTTCCAACCAGGCTCACCTGGCCGAGCAGAGCCCAGTTATGTGCCGCTCTTCCAGCCAGGCTCACCTGATAAGTGCTTCGTCAAGCAAAGCATTTAACCCTCTGGCTGGAACCAAGGAAGAGAAGAGCACCGCAAATGCTGTGGCCAGGGGAGGCTTCGAAAGAGCCTCCAAAGGCGAAGGAAGACCGTGATCGAAACCGCGGCTAAAGGAGCAGCTTTCAACACAACCAAAGTGGACAAACCCCACTTTGAAGGAAGATAGAGCCTAGCACCGCCATTCCGATCTACGGCTCTTCCGGAATAACGGAGACAAGGCCCGAGCATCCCTATCTTTGGATGCAACAGGCACCTTCCGCCTGCCTCGGAAGCCCTCGACTCCGTCTTTTGGATGTAACAGTCACCTTCAAGTGCATCGAAGACAACACAGCGTCTCATCTTCACCCTCGAGAGCACTTCGTCAACAGAGTTCAAGTTCATGTTGGAAGTACGTGAGGGAATGAGAAGCAAATCTTCTCTCCATGCCACTATTTATAGGCCGGGCAGATCAAACCCACGCGCCAAGTGGATGGCCCTCCAAATTCAGCCAAACGGCTATTTATAGCACTCGAAGAGCGAGACAGCCGCATCATTAAAAGATATGTCCGATGCGCCAGCCAGACAGTGCATCACACGGACGTGCCCTTCGGCATCAGGCGCATCACACAGACGCGCCATACAGTATTCGGCGTATTACAGAGGGTGCGCCCCCACACATCTCCATACCGAGTGGAACGCCAACCGACGCGCCCACTCAGCTGTCCATCGAACGTCACCAACATTAAATGCTGAACTGACAGAGTTGGCAGCACGCCTCCCAAAGTCTGAACAGTTCAGAAAACGAAGCGTCGACAACGTCAGCATCATCATGACTTTATTTCGACGGCTACTGCCACGTGGCCACTCAACCAACCGCATGCGCCTCTACGGCCATGCATCCAAATCAGCATGCGCCTCAAAAGCCATGCGCCTCAGACTGCTCTCTGATCCCGAAAGACAGAAGGAAAGTCGTCTGCATGCGCCTCAAAAGCCATGCACTCCAAATGGTTTGTAACTCCTAAAAGTTATGAGCCGCAGCCTCCTCCTGCGCCCAATCCAAGGCGCAGCCCACCAGATCACTCCTCTCCACCAAATCCGAGATCTTCAAACCATGAGTCGACGACACGTGTCCTTTGACTCAACTCATCCAAGATTTCAGCAACGGAAAGATCTTCTCTCTGCTACGTACCGGCTCACAACAACAGTATGAAGAGTTCTCCCCCTCGATCAGGGCGCAGCATCCATACGCCTCCATCAGCAACCTCCACGTGGCGTCCCCACACCGGCACATCCTACATGCGTGCATGAGCAGCCAGCCTGTAAAACTATAAATAGAAGGATCATCTCCTTCACACACAGGAGACTCACAACACAGAGAGAATCCACAACAGAGAATCATCGGAGAGGCAGTTCTAGACACTCAACGTCTTCCTCCTCTCAGTAAGCTCCAGCACCCAGAGCAATCAACACCTTCAGAGAACCGATAACCGTCGTCAGCCGGTCAACGGAGTCAACGCATTACCACTCGCTCCATTGGCACTAAGGACCCAGCTTAAACAAAAGTGTACTCCTAGGACTACATCTAAGTCCTATATTGTATCACTGTTCTGTTTGTATTAAAATTTCAATCAAAACAATTTTAATGGCAAACAGTAAGTTTCTCGGCTTCGTCATTACCTCTAAAGGTATACACGTGGATCCCGAGAAGATCAAAGCCATTCAAGAGATGCGTCCTCCATGCAACCTAAAAGAGTTACGAGGATTCCAAGGTCGACTTGCGTACATCAGGAGATTCATTTCGAACTTGTCTGGACGCTGCAGACCATTCACTCAATTAATGAAGAAGGGTGTATCTTTTATTTGGACTGAAGTATGTCAACAAGCATTCGACGACATCAAAAGATAACTCATGAACCTACCAGTCTTGGTGCCACCAATCTCGGGCATTCCATTCTTAATGTACGTCCGTGCTATGGATCATTCATTGGGTGCTTTACTCGCCCAAAAGAATAAAGAGGGTCATGAACAAGCCATCTACTATCTCAGTCGTACTATGATTGGTGCTGAACAGCGTTATAGTCCAGTTGAAAAAGAATGTCTAGCCCTTATGTTCGCTGTTCAAAAGACAAGGCATTATATCATCGGTCAAACCATTCATGTCATATCTCGAGTTAACCCTCTTCGGGTACTCATGAAAAATCCCAGTACACTCAATTCTCGGCTGGCTACATGGGCCATTCTTCTAGCCCAATATGACATGGTGTATGTTCCTCAAAAGTCTGTCAAAGGTCAAGCATTGGCAGATTTCTTGGCGGCTCATCCCGTACCAGAAACATCCAAGCTTTACGATGAAATTCCGGACGAGACGCTGGAAGTTAATCTGATCTCTGAAGAATTTCCGACCTGGCGTCTATTCTTCGATGGTGCATCCAGAATTGGACCAAATGGTGCCATTGTAGCAGGAGTCGGAGTTGTTCTTGTTTCTCCAGATGGATTGACCATCCAAAGAGCTTACTCTCTAGATGAACCCTGTTCCAACAATATAGCGGAGTATAATGCTCTACTCATAGGCCTTCAGTTAGCCAAGCAATTGGATATCGAATATCTTGAAGTTTACGGCGACTCTAAGCTGGTTGTCAATCAGGTTAGAGGAACCTATGAAGTTCGACATCAAGATTTGGTGCCTTATCATGAAGCAGCGATCAACATGGCTACATCATTCAAAGCTTTCTTCATCGACTATGTTCGTCGAGCTTGCAATACCGAAGCAGATGCCTTAGCCAACCTTGCAGCTGTCCTAGCCATCCCTATCAAAAGACAGCAGGTGGTGGTTATCTCTAACCGAGAATTGTTCTGCATCAAAAACAATCGTAATATTGAGTTCAGCAACTTTGTTGAAGTCAATATTATCGAGGAAGACTGGAGAACTCCTTTCATCGACTTCGTGGTTCATGACATACTCCCCGAAGATCCTAAGGAGGCTACAAGTGTTCGACGACGATCTCTCCGATTCTACTACAATCAAACCACCAAGACTCTTTATCGGCGAACCTATGACGGTCTTCTTTTATGTTGTCTTGCTGGTGATGAAGCAAAACAAGTGTTACGTGAATCTCACGACGGTGTCTGTGGAGCACATCAACCTGGTCCTAAACTACAGGATCGTATCCGACGAATGGGTTACTACTGGCCCTCTATGGTATCAGACGCCATCGAATATGCAAGGAAATGTCGAGCCTGTCAAATCCATGCAGATTTTATTCATCAACCGTCGGAATTTCTTCATCCGACTGCTGCTTCCTGGCCTTTTGAAGCTTGGGGCATGGACATCATAGGACCCATCAATCCTCCTTCTTCTAGAGGACATCGGTTTATACTAGCAATAACCGATTACTTCTCCAAATGGGCCGAAGCTATACCTCTGGTTGAAGTCAAAACCACCAGTGTCATCAACTTTGTCAAACACCATGTTATCTACAGATTTGGTGTACCTCGACGAATCATCCACGACAACGGACCTTAATTTATCAGTCAGAAGTTCACCAGATTCTGCGATGATCACCGAATTGACAATGTCGCTTCTACAGCCTACAATCCTGCTGCTAATGGATTAGCTGAAGCCTTCAACAAAACCATTATCAAGCTCCTCAAGAAATTTGTATCCACTAACAAACGAAACTGGAGTAAAAAACTTGGTGAATGTCTATGGGCTTACCGTACTACGGTCCGCAACCCTACAGGCTTTACACATTTCTCTTTGGTGTATGGCTGTGAAGCTGTTCTTCCTCTAGAACTTCAAATTCCTTCTTTAAGGATTGCCATTGCTAACGAGCTCACTACAGAGAACAACGAACTTCTTCGACTTCAAGAGTTGGAAGCACTTGATGAGAAGCGGCTAATGGCCCAGCAGCACATTGAGCTATACCAAGCTCGCATCTCGAAGACTTTTAACCGTAAAGTTAAAGTCAGAGCCTTTCAACAAGGAGAACTTGTTCTAACAGTCAGACGTCCTATGACTATGACTCATATGAGCAAAGGCAAATTCGACGCGAAGTGGGAAGGTCCCTACGTTGTGAGCAAAGTTTTCTCAAATGGAGCTTATCAACTCTCAGAACTGGATGGACGAGTTGCTATGATGCCTATCAATGGCAAGTTCCTTAAAAAGTACTATGTGTAAATATAAATGCTTGTAAATCATCAGACAAGTTCAAGTTCATAAATAAAATTCAAATTTTATTTCATCATGAATGATAGTACATGATATTAAGGGAGATCACTATCATCCTTCTTAACATTGGGATGCGGACCACTGCCGTCCTTCTCAAAGACACGGTCAGCAAAAGAGCCGAGGACTTCCTTGCTGGAACCCACCAGGAACTTGCAAGCGGCCATCCTCATGGCTTCCTCTTCTTCAGTCCTTCCTGGTTCAAGCAGAAAGTCCAGGATGTCTCGCGGTGGCTTGGGTGCAGACGAACCTTCGCCTGCTTCTGCCTTCTTTGGCTGAACTGGATCGACAGAACATTCTTCAGTGCCCTTCTCAACCTTCGGGGCAAGTTCAGCCTTCTTGGATGCATCTCCAGATGACATTTTTATGTTGAAAAGTGAAAGTGCTCATTCCTGTCAGATTTCTGTTCTATTTATATACAGAGATTCCTCAAATAACGAAGCGACACAATCACCCGACGGTTCGCCCGTTCATTACTACCTGACGGTTCATCCGTTCATTCATTATCATCCGACGGTTCATCCATTCATTTACCACCCGACGGTTCGTCCGTTCATTATCATCCGATGGTTCATCCATTCACATTCATTCGACGGTTCATCCGTTCATTACTACCTGACGGTTCATCCGTTCATTCACATTCATTCGACGGTTCATCCGTTCATTTACCACCCGACGGTTCGTCCGTTCATTATCATCCGACGGTTCACCCGTTCATTCATCATTATCTGACGATTCACCCGTTCATTCATCATCACTTGACGGTTCATCCGTTCGTTATCATCCATTTTAACGGTTTGTCCGTTCATTCCATCATTTGAAGGTTTTTCCGTTTATCTCATATACGCTGACGATTCATCATTGTTCATCATCCACATCAGCAACTTATCGTTTCGATTAAGTTGTCAATTGAGATAATAATACTCGGTATATTCTGCCATGTCTATGTTACCTCTGAGCAGATATAATGAATATAATTATTTTCTACAAAATCATTAAGAAATATATCATGTCTTGCACCTCTGAATATATTTTCTATCTCTATTATTTATATCTGAACAAGATATGCAACAAATAATAGAGCCACAGCAAAAATGTCTTTTATTAATCAAAATATGAGACATTACAAAAACACATGTACTACAAAAGACATAAAGATACAAAATGTTCTACTAAGACGGAGGTATTATCAGATTATCAATCTGCTGCTTTAGAGTCTGCAGCCGTTCTTCACGAGTGGACATCACCCTCCTTCTGGCCTCTTCCATCCCGCTTTTTTCATTGAAAACGGGCATGGTCACCGTACGGCGAGTAATCTCGGTATCATGAGCTGCCACGTACTCATCCCTCTCCTGAATCAGAGCATTAAATTGTTGGACTGCAACCTGATGATCAGTAACTTCATCTTCTAACTCCTTCTGGAGACGAGCAATCTCTGCCCTCAGCTCAGCAGCTCTCTTCTCTTTTCTCTCAGCCATCAAGGTCACTGATTCCAGCTTAGAGTTATATTCAGCAGATTTGGTGGAGTAAGCTTCCAAGAGATTCTAAAGATTCACCCTTTCAATATCAGCTGCTTGAGCCATTCGTTCGAACTCTGCCTGCACTAGAGACTCCACTTTCTCTTTGTTGAGCTCCTTATAATTCTTTATGGAAATTTCCAGCTCATTCAGTATATGGTCGAGGAGAGTGGCCTGAGCCTCGTCACCTTGCTCCCTTATAGCCTTCACCAAGAAAGAGGTCGGACCTCTAACTGTGTAAAAATTAGCATCTTCTTTGTTCATCATTTTATTGACCAGAGGTCCCATGGATTCAAAGAAGCACTTAGTAAATGATTGGATGACCTGCTGATTAATTGCTAGAGTACCAGGAGTCGCAGCTACTCCTGTTGATGACGAGGCAGCAGGGTGTTCAATCTCTCGCATATGAACAGCAGGCTCTTTGAATAAAGGAGCCAGAGTGGAGCTGGTTGCCCCTCCTGGTTGTTCCTCTGCAAAAGTAAAATTGTCATTTTGTCGGTCGTTTGCTAATGACCAAGAAGATCAAAAATGAAAACAGTTTTACCTTGGTTCGATCCAGTAATGAGCCTATCCTCCACAGGAATAGACTCTAGCTGAGCAGAAGTAGCTTCAGCCACAACGGCTTGGCTACTACCCGCTTCAGAGCCACAAGATAAGTGATGACTGCTACCAGCAATCATCGTCGTTACAGGCATTATGTCTGTGCACGGCAGAGGTGCTGGAAAAGTCTCAAGATCTGTAGAAAATACAAATAAAGATGTTAGCTATCCATCTATTTAAAAAGAGGAGATTGCTAATTTCATTCTATACCTTGAAGATCAGTGGCGGGAGTTTCCTTCGGGGTTGCTCCTTCATCTGCTACTTTTTCTGGAGATGTCTCTGTCTCAACATCCTCGTTAGGATTCAAATTATCAGTGGCAGTTTCTGGAGATGCCTCTACCTCAATATCCTTTTTAGGATCTAAAGTATCATCGGCAACATTAGGAGACATACGCTCTTCGTCATCCCTGTCTGGATCTTGCATATCTTCATCAATATTCTCAGACGAAGAGCTTTTCTCATCTTCACCTTCTTCCGGTGCATTCCTACTGGCAGTTGCAGCATTTTGATCAATATAATCCTTTAACAGGCCGTAGTCACAATCTTCTAGAGCCACAATCACTTCACGATCCTCCTTTTCACGGAGGGTCCTAGGAGTAGGAGGAAGTTGAGTCATCTCCGCAACAGGTGAAAGAGGTCGTACAACATCTTGCTCTTCCTCCATGATATTTTCTCTGGGCTCTTTGGCCTCAGTTCTTGGATCAAGATCTTCCCTCTGTTCAATCTTTTCCCTATGTTCTGGACTAAGAGTTTTATTTCCAGATTCAGAAACAGGGGTGGGAGAAGACATAGTGATTCCTGCCGTAGCATCTGCCACGATCGAAGACAAAACATGACTTCTACGGACCAATCTTTTCTTTCTGTGTAGAGGTCTTTCAGGACTCTCTACATTTATTGTCTCGACTTGTCTTTGAACAGAGGTCGGTGTGGTAGCTTCTTCTTGCTGAATTGTCTCGGCCAGCTGCCGAGATTGAGATCTAGTGGTAATCTTTTCAGAGGAATGATCTAAGACCAGTCTCTTCTTTGCTGCCAGAGCGGGAGGCTCCCCTCTTCTCCTCTTCTTGGCTGGAGATCTACCTACCTTCAAAGAAATACGCAATGCTGCGTTTACTTCTTCAGGGAACATAATGTCCCTTGAAGCTTCTAAAGGTGCATCTACTGGTTCATGTACCTCATCATTTCTTGGGAGCGACATGGCAACTCCTTCTTTCTTCAATCTTGTTGAAGACGCGAAGCTATCCGCGAGATTGAAATTCTCAGCAAAGGTGTTCGAAGATGTATAGAATACTGAGTATGTAAATAGCATCCGAGGGCCATGATTGCTATTTACTGGCATCGAGAACGTTACTTTCGTATCTCGAGCATTATAATAAGCCCAAGCTCGGGCCCCATCTATCAAAAAACCCTTTCCTTGAAGACATGTGATGTCATTTCCCACGTGGAATTGGTCGTACCCGAACTGTCGAGCAAATCGACTGGGGAGATATTGCTCTAAATAACATTCTTCTTCAAACTGATACACCAAATGGGACGGTCGAATTGTCTTCAACCACTCAAAAGCAGCACGGCTCAAAGGTTGCATCTTCGAGTCAATCATATTTGTCGGCATTTGTTCATATCCAGCAGGAGGAGGAGTGCAACAAAAGTTCCATCCTTTGCTCAGGTTCAGAGCATATCTACAATCTCTCAAAGAAGTGTATTTCCACTTACTATGAGAGTATCTCCGCAAAAAGCTGCCGTCGACTGGTCCCATGCCGGGGTCCATCAAAGTAGGATGGTGAAGAAGCAACCACCCGAACAGATATGTATACGGCAATTCTAGCCGAGGAAATTCTTTTTCTCCTTTAGTTTTCAACATCATATCAACGTATAGACGGAGACTGGCATTCAACTTACAAGTTATTGCTGACAAAAGATCCATCTTGTAGCCGAAGACTAATCTAACGGCGGCAAAAAGAATACCGCGATGGAAGCGGTCTACGGCACTAGATCCTGGGACTACGAACCGACGTAGCCAATATGTCAAAAATCCTGCTAGTTGGGCTTCTTTTGACATGAATCTGTATCCTACTCTCAAATAACTCTCGAGAGTATCTCCTTTCTTCAGAGGAGGATATTGATGATCATCCTTCATCTCTTTATCAAAATTGCCACTTTCTTCCATCAGTTTCACCACTTCTGTACTGCTCAATGGTATAAAGAAGTCAGGATAGCATCTATCATGTTCCTTGGTCTTCGTTTCTTTAATGTGGTTAAGGAACAGATAAGGCAACCATTTTGAGGAATAGCAGGTATTTGATGTAGCACTTTTGTAAAAAAGAGAACAGATTTTATAATGACATAGTAGTTCTTCGAAGACTGCTACCATGTCTGCGTTCTCTTTTCGAAGTTTGTCCAACTCATCATTAGTTGGGACAAATTCCTCATATGGGGCATCTCCCATTGGCAAGTAAGAGATGTACTGCATCTCATGAAGTGCAAACCCGATCTCTCTGCCAGGAGTCATGAAAGTCCCTGTTCTGTAATTGTATCTTTCTGCTAGAGCCAAGAACAGTTGCGGGTTAGGGGAAAAACCATAAACAATGGCATGCACTGCTTGGTACAAATTGATTTGCTGAAGTTTATTTTCAAACTTGGTCAAAATCCAGTTTGCTATGCAGTTCCATCGCTTAAAATCTGGATTCACCAGTCCAGTCAATCTGAGGTCCTGCTCTGGGTACTTCCCTTCGACCTTCGCAAACTCGTTCGCGAATATTGGAGTTCTGACGGGCATTAACAAGGAAGAATTCTCCGGCGAAATACAACCGGATTTCAAACCTCTTAACAAGACACTGTATCGTTCTGAGGAGCTGTAGAACATGTCCTTCTTATTCGGCCCCTTCTTCACCAAAATCTTTCCTGGACGGGCATCTTGGAAAGGAGTAAGGTTCCATTCCATCTTCCTCTGATAGCTCGCATGAGCATACCGGGATAAGGGGAGGCAGCGGGAAACATCTGGTATCGAGAATGTCCTATCCTCCTGATGGACAATCCTTTCTTCCATCCTTAGCCTCGGTTGAGAGCTTTTCTCAAAAGCATCACCGAACAAGAATAATGGCTTCTTGTGAATGACAGCGTCTGCTGACTCCAGAGGTTGTCCATTCATCAAACATAGCAGAGTCTCATTATCTTGGGATATCAAAATAGCCTGACGGGAGGTTGGCAGATCATATTGAGGATAGTGCACATGAGATAGGTCCTCTTTGTATTCTGACTCTGAAAGGGTCCCTACAAAGTCCTCATATCCGGGATCTTCTCTAGTATTAACTGCATCAGACAGAGAAAACAAAAATTCAGTACAAGTCAAGTCAAAAAATTCTGTCATCAGACTGCGCAACATCAGATTGCGCAAATAATCAGATTGCGCAAATAATCAGATTGCGCAAACAAACAGTCATCAGTTTGCGCTGGCAGTCCCGTACAAATCAGCAAATTGTGCTGACTTTTGCCAGCGTAGTTCAACCGATTGCACAGAGAGTCGTCTTTCATAAAAATGAAGAACGAATTAATTTGTGCAACCAGAACCCTAAAAGGGTGGCGCAGTATGATCACATCTCTAAAAAGAGATGGATTCTGAAGAAACAGTGAAATCAAAACTCTAAAAAGAGTTTTTGATTAGGTCATCTATCTAACAGCGCAGGATGAGCAGTTTCGTGACGAGAAGCACGTCGCGCAGCCCTAGCTGATGACTCGGTGGAGGCCTTGCCCTTAGCAGCGGCGGAGGATCGTCGGGGAGCCATCGAGATCGTCAGAGAAGAAAAGAAGAAAGAGCTCGGAAATTTTTTCTCTCAAGTGCACGAAGAAAGCAAGTAAAGAACACTTTGAAGGAATTGAAGAACTATTTATAGTTTTTTCAAATCGAAACGGCCGTCTTAGATTGCGCCTGAAAATGGGGTTAATCCCTCAGATTGCGCAGACAGCTCATTTCATGCGCAAATTGATTTAAAAATTCAAAATTCAAAGTATTTCGAAATTTTGAATAAATTCAACTTTCAAAAACTTTGAAGGGGGTCTTGTAGGTCCTAAAAAATCAAGTTGCCCACATCAACAAAGTCAGAAGATCAAGAAATGAATCTTTCAAATGAACTGCGCAGATATCAGATTGCACAGTATACAGATTGTGCATACTAGATTGCGCACACTATCAAGCGCGCAGGCTGACGTGGCAAATCATCATCATTACCTGACACAATCAAATCTTCCTGACAACTGATAGCGCGGAGAACGAGGCGACTGTTCATTTAATCGTACAGCACGGCGCTCGAGGACAACTGGCAGCACAATCCATGTTGGCGCAATCCATTCCCGCGCAGTCCAAGTCTGCGCAATCCAAAGCCAGCGCAATTCGGTTTGCGCGTTCTATCCACACAAATGACAAAATATATGTGGCATTCATGCCATCATTTGCTCATTGCGTGGCAACCGTCTATACACGATCATGCGCATTTCAATCAAATGATGTCATGTGTCCAAGACAGTTGGCCCATGATCCAGCAACTGCCTGCGCAGTCTACTGCAGCGCAATCCAATTGTTGTGCAATCCATCATGCGCAGACCAGAATAACTAAAAGTTAGTTGTTTTTCAGAACTCTATAAATAGAGTTTCAAGTCTCCATTCAAAGGGATCAGAGATCAGATCATAGAGAGATCAGACTTTCAAGTTCAGAGAGTCCAGGAGTTCTTGTCCAAGTGCTGCTGCATTCTTCCGAGGCTTTTGCCTTCAATTTCTGAGGCTTTTTGCCTTCAATTCCAGAGTTGTCTTCAACTTCAGAGGCTTCGTCTTCAGAGTTCACATCGTCCAAGGGATAAAGCAATCGTCATCTAGATTGGATTCCTAAAGTTGTACCATTCCCAGAATTCAAATTGTAATCTTTACAAAGTTTATATCAATAAAGTTTCATACTTTTGTTTTTGCAAACAAACAAGTTAATCTGTTTACATACTATTGTAAAAAATTGAGCAAAATTCAAGAGAGGGGAACGGAGTTGATGTCGTCTGTTCTGATGGAGTTGAAAGAAATGGTGACCGATATTGGTGAAGAAGAACAAATGGTAGCTGATGCAGTTCATGGAGTGCATGAAGCTTTAAAAGAGCCAAATCCGGTAGCAACAAAAGGAAGGCCTTCTCAAGGGAAATCAAGCCAGCCTACAGAAAGTCAGCCTATCCCGAAGCCTAGAGTATGTAGAGTTTGTAAAAAATTGGGTCACGATTTTTGTAATTGTAAAGTACGAAAGCGAAATAGTGACAAAGAGCAAATGGAATAAAATGAAACGTCGTTGACTTAAGACAATGTCTTTCTTATGTGGCAAGATGTCATTCACACGAGACAATTAGATAAAAAAATATGTTCTCCAATGCAAAAGTTTGAGAAGACAATTAGATAAAAATGGAGAATATCAAATTCCAAGTTCAAAACGGAGTATATCAAAAATGGAGAAAATATGTTCTCCGTGCAGTTCAAAACGGAGAATATCATTCTCCGTTTCAAATGACACGGAGAATATCATTCTCCGTTTCAAATTAAAACGGAGAATGAATATTCTAATATATTTTTAACACTGGGAATCTTATTCTCCGTTTCAAATAAACGGAGAATACCGTTCTCCGTTCCAAATTAAACGGCGAATAGAATCCTCAATCGTTTTAGTACTGGGAACGACATTCTCCGTGCAGTTCAAAATGGAGAATATAATTCTCCATTACAAATGAAACGGAGAATATCATTCTCCGTTTCAAATTAAAACGGAGAATGAACATTCTAATGTGTTTTTACTTTTTAACATTGGGAATGCTATTCTCCGTGTAATTCAAAACGGAGAATTCTATTCTCCGTTTAATAAAACACGGAGAATGAACATTCTAATGTGTTTTTAACACTGGGAATGCTATTCTCCGTGTAATTCAAAACGGAGAATTCTATTCTCCGTTTAATAAAACACGGAGAATGCTATTGTGGGTTTGGGTTTGGATTTATTGCGCTCGTACTTTGATTCGCTCTGACTATGCACGGAGTTCCTTTGTTCATGGAGTTCCATTGCTCTGACTATGCACGGAGTTCCTTTGTTCAAGGAGTTCTATTGCTCTGACGATGCACGATGAAGTGATTTGCCTCAAGGAATTCAATTGAAAGCTTCGACTGTGAAGGAGTGTTGTTCTCTGTCGTCTTTTAGTTCGTGTCCACGTGGTAGATGTTCTTCATCGTGCATCGTCAGAGCATAGGAACCGTAGGATGACTCCTTGAGGCAAGTCACTTCATCGTGCATCCTTCGAGCAAAGGAACTCACTGCCTCAAGGAATTCCTTTGCCTCAAGGAGTTCTATTGCTCTGCGATGCCCGCACGCAGCTCACATTCAACTTTTTTCTTGATAGTAGGATTTTATGTAGTATTTCAGACTTTCATAATGTAAATGTAACTCAAAAAGTCAAACTTTTCGTGGTTTTCACAATGTAAATGTAACTCAAAAAGGATTTTATTATAAAAGACAGCAGAGCAGACATTATAAAAGACAGAAGTTCTCTTGAAATCTAATTCTTAGCCCATACCAACCTCATCATTGTAGTCTTCTTAGCCCATACCAACCTCGTCATATTCTCATCAAGCTCATCTTCATTCTCCTTTTCAAACTAAACGGAGAATAACATTCTACGTTTCGAAAGACACGGAGAACGTCATTCTCCGTTTAAATAAAAACGGCGAATGAACATTTTAATGTGTTTATTATCCGTTCAAGACAGACGGAGAATGTTATTATCAGTTCCGAAATAAACAGTGAATAGAATCCTCAAGCGATTTAATTTAAACGGGAAAGTTATTCTCCATTTCAAGTAAACGGAGAATTCCATTCTCCGTTCCAAATAAAACGGAGAATATAATCCGAAGGGGCAGATTCATTAGGAATAAATGGCATATAAATGGAAGAATTTATTGGTATTAATGACATATAAATGGCAGATTCATTGGTATTAATGACAATAAAAGTGACTGCCACTTGGCGCATGAATTCGAGTTGTTAAATTTTGCCAATAAATGGCAGAAGTTGGGAGAGCTTATTATAAAAATGACTGCAACTTGGCGCATGAGTTCGAGTTGTTTCATATGTAAATAAAAGTCAAACTTTTCGTGGTTTTGACAATGTAAATGTAATTCAAAAATAATTATATTTTAAAAGCAGAGCTTATAAAAGACAGAAGTTCCTTGCCCAATTACATCATAATTACATTGTTGTTTTACAATGTCATTGCTTGGTTCGTGTTACATATTTGCTTGAAAGCAACTCCTTAGCCCATGCCAACCTTATCGTTGTCATCTTCTGGTGAGTTTCATTGTCATTTCCTCTCGGTATTTCGAAGGGAGGAGTCGTCAACATATTCATATAATACGCCGTGTACAAGAGGCAGTTGGGTGCCCGTTGTTGTGGGCAATTTGGAGAACAATTTAGCACTTTGCTCTCATACTCCTTCTTCGTCGGGCATCTCTCCCTCATCATATCAACTTTTCTCCTGACGATAGGCTCTAAGGTTTTCTTCATTAATTCTGCATCCACCTTGCACTTATCGTACGTGGTTTGCCTCAAGGAGTTATAGTGTGTCCAGTCGTAGGAGATAAAGTTGAATGTGAGCAGAGTATAGTATTTGATGGATGCATTAAAGAGTGGGATGAATAGCAACTCTATGTCATCCTCCAAACCCATGACGAAGTCTACTA
Organism: Iris pallida; assembly: GCA_029216955.1. Taxonomy (NCBI): domain Eukaryota; kingdom Viridiplantae; phylum Streptophyta; class Magnoliopsida; order Asparagales; family Iridaceae; genus Iris; species Iris pallida. The sequence goes on from JANAVB010008398.1 coordinate 9,338,284, forward strand.
ACTCTGTTTGGATGTCTTCAAAGGCGTCGGCTTTTGCGTTTTCTTCATTGGCACGTTGAACGATGGTCTGTTTCCCAAAAACAATACACAATATCATGAGTAATTTTTTTCTGTCATTTTTCATCGGTGTACACATGAATATGGATTTTTCTGTTTGAATTCTTACCAATGTGTGGGCCATCATGAATGCAGACCACTTATGAGATTGGGGCGCTGGCTTTTGCTTCTGGATCAATGGCACGTCCTTTAAACTAGACGGGGCACACCTTTTACTGCCTTGAATTTCTCTCACCTTCCTTATTATTATGTCCAGTATGCCAGCCTCCATGTCGTCATAGTTGAGTATGTCTTGCATGTCTACTGCCGACAGCTGGACTGAAACTCCATTTTCACCCTTTTTCCGGATAAAATGTGTATACAATATCACTGCACATAAATTTAGTTTAGATTAAATTAATAAAGATAGATTCTCATTACATAATTGTGAAAAAAGTCTAGAAAAAATGAAAGAAAAAAAGGGTTCAGAATACATACTTTGGAGAATTCTTTCTGGGAATTACGATGTCGATGGGATTTCAGCCATTTTGGCGTCTTCTCGGGATTTCAGAGCGGCATTAACCTTCCGCTTTTTATTAGCCTCTCCAACTGTATTGCTTTTTATTAACCTCTTTCCCCCCGATCCTCCTCTTCTTCTGACTTCTCTTGGAGCAGCAAGTTCAGCAGCTGCTTGAAACTCCTCACGCTGAAATGCTACAACCATGGCTTCGAGATCAACAATTTTCCCATCTTTTTCATTGGCTTCAATATTAAACGATTCAACTTTATTTTGAAGCTACCTTTTCTCCTCAACGAGCCTTTCATTTGTTTCTCTGAGTTGCTCGGTTGTTCGTACTGAAATAAAACAAACAACAATGAAATATATGATGTGAACCTAACACGGAGAATGACATTCTCCGTGTAATATAATACGGAGAATAGCATTCTCCGTTTGGAATTACACGGAGAATAACCTTTCCAATATCGAAAAGATAGGAAATAGCAATTATCCGTTTCAAATAACACGGAGAATGACTATTCTCCGTGTTATAATACACGGAGAATAGTCATTCTCCTGGAAGATTACAAATCAGAAATTTGAAATAGAAAAGATTTTACCTTGTGCATGTAGCTCTGATTTAAGAACAGAATTCTGCTTTCTCAAATCCTCCAGTTCATGCACAGAGCCCTCCATCACAACGTTGACTGCACGTTGTTGTGCTTCTTGTGTCTCGAGCTCTTTCAGCTTTTCTTTGAGTTTCTCGTTCTCAAGGTTGGCTGCACGTAACTGCGCTCCTTGTGCCTCCATCTCTTTTAACTTTTCTTTGAGTTCTTCATTCTGCGTAAGAATATCAGAATGATGTCTTCTCAAATCCTCCAGTTCATGCACAGAGCCCTCCATCACAACATTGACTGCACGTTGTTGCTCTTTTTCTGCCTCGAGCTCTTTCAGCTTTTCTTTGAGTACGGCATTCTCAAAGTTGGCTGCACGTAACTGCGCTCCTTGTGCCTCCATCTCTTTTAACTTTTCTCTGAGTTCTTCATTCTGCGCAAGAATATCAGAATGATGTCTTCTCAAATCCTCCAATTCCTTTGCCATTCTCCGTGTAAATTAAGACGGAGAATGACCATTCCCCGTGTAATTTAGCACGGAGAATGGCCATTCTCCGCGTAAATTAAGACGGAGAATGCTATTCTCCGTGTTACTAACACAGAGAATGATTATTCTCCGTGTAAATTAAGACAGAGAATGACCACCCTCATGCGAAATTAACATTTTTCGTGTTCTAACACGGAGAATGACCATTCTCCTGCATTTTATGGTCAGTTGAAACTTTGAAGGGCCATAACTTTTGACTGGGAGGTCGAAACGAGGTCCGGTTTGTCCCAAATGAGCGTATCTTCGAGGAGCCTGAAAGTAACCGCTTCTCCGTTAGACGGCCTTCCGAAATTTTAGAATCGCAAAAAAATAATTTTTAGAATCGCAAAAAAATGTTATTGTGCGGTGGATTTTTCATAAAACTTTTTCATATATATATATATATATATATATATATATATATATATATATATATATATATGTGTGTGTGTGTGTGTGTGTGTGTGTGTGTGTGTGTGTAAGTTCTGATGAAGCTGACTTGTGGAAATAGCATACATAATAAGACGGCGGCAGGCTTGGCTGTGTTATTGAATATATATATTGAAGTTTGTTGCTTCATCCCATCCTTTTACTAAAAGAAAAGGAACAAGGGCCGGAGTGTTTTTATATATCTAATGTTGCCAGGGTCATGAATCTCATGATTCATGCGAAGAACCGGACGGGCTCAAGACCGCAAAAACAAAATCCTTGGCGTGAAGGATTGGTGTCAAGGGCAGTCGTCCAGGACAGGTTAGGACAGATTGGGCAATGGTTAAGGAACTAAAGATTAAAGTGGAAAACAACACGATGGTAGAGCCCAAGAAAAAAAAAACCATGGTGTGTGGGGTTGATGCCAGGGGCGGCGTCCATGATAGGTTGTGCAATGGTCAAGAGTCCAAAGATTAAAACGACATCATCGTAGTACTTCTATCTAAAATAGAAGGACAAAAAGCCTTGGGGGGTGGGGGTTGTTTCCGTACTAACGTGGTTGTTTCTCATTGGCTCCAGTACCACATGCTACCACCAGGTCCTACTAGAGCCAATAGGGGACCGCCATGTTAGTGCGGTCTGACACGCGGTCTCCCCTCCGTTCAACAAGCATCACTGAAAATAGAATTAATATATATCATGGACCATATTTAACATAAAATATTTATAGTGTAGTGGTTATTATATTATACTTGCATATTAGAGGTCCTTGGTTTAATTTTTGGTGGTAACAATATTGTTTTTAATTAGTTTTAAAGTTCCTTATATTTTTTACATTATGTAAGGGGACCTATTGTAGTGCCCCGCTCCTCGCGGTCCACTATGTAATACCTACGGCTTGCTGACTCAGTCTTTGGGGAAACCTTTGCCGGTATCGATTGATCACGGATGAAATGCAATGAACCATTCCAATTGATGGATTGGCTTCTATTGAATTGAATCCAAGAGTTTTGTTGGATGTTTTCTTTCGTTGCTTGGTTTTGATGAATGCGTTTTCGTGTTGGTTTTCGATGATTGGTTTTCATTGTTCGCTTTCATCGCATTTCGTATTCATTCTGAATCTTGAGAGAAAGAGACGAAGTATGCTAATCAACTGTTGGTGCCAATGTATGGCGCGTGAATTGTTCATGGGCGCGTGAAGTCCTTCCTTCTCTCAACTAAGATTCATCTTGGTGAGTTGCTTTAACCGGACTTGCATTTATTTGTCCGTCCTAATAAAAATGATCTCTAGTCCACTCTGTTGCCTTGTCCCTGTGATCAATGATACCTCAATAACAAAAGATAAAGAGAAGATAATGAATTGAATCATATGTTGGATTATATGTTGCCACTCCATCTGTTGCCTATGAATATGCTTCAAATGTTTAGATGTGTACAGACGAACTTGTATGCATTGCCACATAAAGAGAATTGTCCCAAAGCTAGGAGCTATAAGCTCTGTCATAAACCAAAGCAAAGCATAAGTACATGTGTTGCCTAACAGTCGCCTTATAGAGTATGCATAGGTCCTGGACAACTTGTATACAAGGAAACTAGATCTCTCGAGCGGGTCTGGAGGCACCTGGAATCGCTCGGCATGGGAGAGATTGTCTAGACATTTCGATGTACAAGAAACCTCGAGTGTTGAATCAATGTCCAAATAGCGACGAGCTGAACCCATGTGTCACAGTGGCTAATCACGGGAAACGACCCGTGGACCAACATATAGTTAGTTACATTTTATGAAATCAGAGTGCATTGCAACCTAACAAGAGATACGGTGTTAAACAGTATATCTTTATATCAAATGCAAATTGTGCTAACCTGTTTTGTGCAGGGATGACTGTTGGCGTTGGTAAGTTGGTTATGATTATTCTACTGTCATTGTTTCTTATGAATTGTTAAAAAGAACCTAGACAAGTAGAAAGAGCACTAGTAAATATGTAGCTTCACATGTTGAATTAGTGCAAATATTTGTGAGTTTCGGCGAAGAGCCGCTCGCTAGTACATGATGTGTGCTGACCCACGTTGTGGGCATCTTTTTCAGAAAGCAAAGGAGACAGGAGGATTTCAAAGAGGCACTAAAGCTCGTATAGCCCAGTAGAGCTGTGCACTGCCTCGAAGCTTCATTTTCTTTCCAGTCAAGTTTCAAGTTTTCATTTCCTTTGAAGGTGTCTTTTCAATTCCAGCTTGTAATAAAGGGATATCATGTATGGGCATTGTGACTATTTTCAAAGAGAGTTTCAAAGAGAATCATGTAGCCAATATAAGGAAAAATCTGAGTTCACAAAGCTTTGTACTTGTATTCCTATCAAGTTTATGAATAAAAGAAGTATTTTTATTTCAAATCTCTGTGTCCAATATTTGGTTTCCTGCAATAAATGGGTGCGTGCATGTGTTTTGCTTGACTAGTTATTTTGTGCAGGTACATGGCCTTGTGCAAGCGCAACTTAGGCTTGCACGACATCATGCCTTAGCGAGAACGATCGATACCGCAGGGATCCAGGCAAGGCGGACGACCCTAGCAGGATCGGGGCGTGACAAAGTGGTATCAAAGCACGGTTTTACGTCCTTGGCCTTTTGCAAATATCGTTTTCGAAAAAGCATATAAAGTATTTTGATGGCTTTCAAAAGAGTCCCAATTTTGAGTTATGAAAACTAATGTCCCATACAATAAGTCCATCATATTTTATGAGACTGACAGAAGTTATACTCTTTTTGTAGAGAAATGGCCCCTCCTCGCCCATATGCCTCGACAGATCCGATAGAACGGATCATGACATTGTTGGAATTACAGAGGCAGGACAGGGAAGAACGCAATCAAATACAACAGGCCCAAATAGAGGCCCAGCAGAAACAGTTGGAGTCCTTGACCCAAATTGTAACTGCGCTTGCGACAAATCAGGATACCACCGCAGCGACCAAACCAACGGGAACGCCCGAGATTGAGCCCGTAGAGGGTGACGAACCCAAGCCAGCGCAAAGGCACTCTTCCTCTAGGCCAAAGGACTTCTTAGACGCGAAACCTCCGAAATTTGAAGGCAGGACGTCACCCGACAAGGTGATGGACTGGATTGATAAAATGGAGAGTATGTTTGCGTTCGTGGGAGTTCCAAGTAGCAAGAAGGTAGTTTGTGCCGTTCTGCTCCTACGGCTGCGGGCAAAGGATTGGCGGAAGGCGAAGAAGGCGGCGCTGCTCGCAACGGCTAGAAATGGGAAGATCTCATGGGCGTCGTTCAAGAAGGCATTTCTGGATCAATATCTGCCTCCAGACATGAGCAAGAAGATGGAGCATGACTTTATCACACTGAAACAAGGAAATATGTCTGTGGAGGACTATGAATCTGAATTTGCTAAGTTGGCAAATTTTGCTACTGTTATGCTTCCCACGGAACAGACTTACATAGATCGGTTCGTTGAAGGTCTGAATGACAACATTCAACTGAGTGTGTTGAATCGAGAATGTGGGTCGTACTTTCAGGCCTTTGAGGCGACGCTACAGGTGGAACAATTCAGCCTGAAGAAAGCGTCAACAAAGATTCAGTACGGTCGAAACCAGCCTACAAAAGGATACCACGATGGCAAAAAGAAAACAGAGAGTGATAACCGCAACACAGTAGAGTACGGATACTGCGATCGTCAGGGCCACACCATAGATAATTGTCGCAGAAAAGCTTTCGAATACAGCTTCTGTGGCATGAAGGGCCACACAAAGGAATCATGTCGTTCCTTGAGCAAAGCTTGTTTCGGTTGTGGCCAGCAGGGTCACGCTGTCAGATTCTGTCCAAAGAAAAATCATAATAGAGATGACACAGAGGAGCGTGGACAGCTGCCAGGCCCACCGCCGCTCCGAGATAATCCGCACAATCAGCAGCTACGGAATGCCAACACAGCAACAGCGCGCGTCTATAATCTCTCCACTTTACTTGATCCCGAAAGTGGAGGTGAGTTTATATCTTAAGTTTTGAGGACAAAACTTTTTCTCAGTGGGTTATTATGTAGTGCCCCGCTCCTCGCGTTCCACTATGTAATACCTACGGCTTGCTGACTTAGTCTTTGGAAAAACCTTTGCCGGTATCGATTGATCATGGATGAAATGTAATGAACCATTCCAATTGACGGATTGGCTTCTATTGAAATGAATCCAAGAGTTTTGTTGGATGTTTTCTTTCGCTGCTTGATTTTGATGAATGCGTTTTCGTGTTGGTTTTCGATGATTGGTTTTCATTGTTCACTTTCATTGTATTTCGCATTTATTCTGAATCTTGAGAGAAAGAGACGAAGTATGCTAATCAACTGTTGGTGCCAATGTAGGGCGCGTGACTTGTTCGTGAACGGCGCGTGAAGTCCTTCCTTCTCTCAACTAAGATTCATCTTGGTGAGTTGCTTTAACCGGACTTGCATTTATTTGTCCGCCCTAATAAAAATGATCTCTAGTCCACTCTGTTGCCTTGTCCCTGTGATCAACGATACCTCAATAACAAAAGATAAAGAGAAGATAATGAATTGAATCATATACTGGATTATATATTGCCACTCCATCTGTTGCCTATGAATATGCTTCAAATGTTTAGATGTGTACAGACGAACTTGTATGCATTACCACAAAAAGAGAATTGTCCCAAAGCTAGGAGCTATAAGCTCTGTCATAAACCAAAGCAAAGCATAAGTACATGTGTTGCCTAACAGTCGCCTTATAGAGTATGCATAGGTCCTAGACAACTTTTATACAAGGAAACTAGATCTCTCGAGCGGGTCTGGGGACACCTGGAATCACTCGGCCTGGAGGAGATTGTCTAGACATTTCGAGGTACAAGAAACCTCGAGTGTTGAATCAATGTCCAAATAGCGACGAACTGAACCCATGTGTCACAGCGGCTAATCACGGAAAACGACTCGTGGACCAACATATAGTTAGTTGCATTTATGAAATCAGAGTGCATTGCAACCTAACAAGAGATACGGTGTTAAACAGTATATCTTTATATCAAATGCAAATTGTGCTAACCTGTTTTGTGCAGGGATGACTGTCGGCGTTGGTAAGTTGGTTATGATTATTCTACTGTCATTGTTTCTTATGAATTATTAAAAAAAACCTAGACAAGTAGAAAGAGCACTAGTAAATATGTAGCTTCACATGTTGAATTAGTGCAGATATTTGTGAGTTTCGACGAAGAGCCGCTCGCCAGTACATGATGTGTGCTGACCCACATTGTGGGCATCTTTTTCAGAAAGCAAAGGAGACAGGAGAATTTCAAAGAGGCACTAAAGCTCGTCTAGCCCAGTGGAGCTGTGGACTGCCTCGAATCTTCATTTTCTTTCCAGTCAAGTTTCAAGTTTTTATTTCCTTTGAAGGTGTCTTTTCAATTCCAGCTTGTAATAAAGGGATATCATGTATGGGCATTGTGACTATTTTCAAAGAGAGTTTCAAAGAGAATCATGTAGCCAATATAAGGCAAAATCTGAGTTCACAAAGCTTTGTATTTGTATTCCTATCAAGTTTATGAATAAAAGAAGTATTTTTATTTCAAATCTCTGTGTCTAATATTTGGTTTCCTGCAATAAATGGGTGCGTGCGTGTGTTTTGCTTGACTAGTTGTTTTGTGCAGGTACATGGCCTTGTGCAAGCGCAACTTAGGCTTGCACGGCATCACGCCTTAGCGAGGACGATCGATCCCGCAGAGATCCAGGCAAGGCGGACGACCCTAGCGGGATCGGGGCGTGACAAAGTGGTATCAAAGCACGGTTTTACGTCCTCTCTTTTTTTTCCCGCTAACTTTGTAACGAAGTCAAGTAAATAATAGACAAGTCTACATTTTGGAAGATGCTTGATGCGACCATACCACAGTAAAGACCTTATTTCTAGAACTATTTCAAGAAGCTTGGAATGCAAAAGATCCTATTAATTTGGAATGAAGAGAAAATAAATGGTATCCAAGATTGTCCGTGGGTTGTGGCCTAGTGGTACCAACAGAGGCTCTGATGCGGAAGATGCAGATTCCATTTTTTTTGGTATTTGTCAAGTCGGAGAAAAGAATACCTCAAAAAAAATAGTATCCAAGAATGTAGACTGGGTGGCAGTGGCCACGAGATCGAGCCCTTTTTTTTTGGTATCCAATATCACACCTCAATCTTGAGCCTTTTTTTCTTTTTTGTATTTGTCAAGTCGGAGAAAAGAACACCTCAAGTCGGAGACCCGGGATCGAGCCCCCCCCTCCCGCATCAACCCGGCTGGGTGGCAGTGGCCACGGGGTTGATGGGGATGCGCGAACACCAAAAAAAAAATTATAGAAATACTTTTTTTCTTTTTTGTGTCTATTTATTGAGGCCGCCAGCTTGGGACCGTGGCCGCCCCGCGACCACCCAGCCATCCCATGCCCACGGGAGGGCTCGAACTTGGGACCTCCCCCAAGTGAGCCCCCCTCCCTAACCACTTGGGCTAGGGAGCTTGGACTTCTTTTTAACTCACATGGTTAAAGTGTGAGGTATTTTTCTTATTTGGTTGAGTTCGATTCCCTATGCTGAACATATATAATAAATTTAAGCTTTTTTCAACAATTTTTTTTACATAATTTAATTTTTTAAATAAAATAGTTGATGATATATACACAACTTAGACGACTCAATCTTGAGCCGTTTTATGCTTTGTATATATTTTATCTCTACTATTATAAAGGGGCTTTAAAACGGCTCAAGATTGAACCGTCTAAGCCGTGTATATATTATCAACCATTTAATTTTAAAAAAAATAAATGATGTAAAAAAATTATTGAAAAAATTTAATTTGTCATATATTCAACATAGGGAATCGAGACAAACAAGAAAAATACCTTCCACCTTAACCACATGAGTTAGAAGAAGTCCAGGGCCGGCAGAACATTTTGATGCCCGGGACGAAATACAAAATGATGCCCCTTCTTCAAAAAAATATATTGGAAATAAAGTATCATTTTTTTTTTGCATGATACAATAAATCAAAGTGAATTCTTTTAAACTGAGGCCTGATACATGCCAGCTAACCTTAAATTTTGCATCATGAATATATTCTGGCAAATGGCTATACTCTTTTGTAGTTAAAAAAAACTTTGATACAATATGTTATTTAACATTTTTTGTTTATGTTTTTCCAGTACCAAGATTGAGATATATGGACTTGTTTTCCTAATTTATCAACAACATAGAAACTCAAAAAACATATAAAAAAAGCCAAAAACAGGAGGAACAAAAGTTACAAAATATTTTACTTTGAAAACCAAATCATTGTGAAAATCTTAAGTGCAAAGATTACGAAAAGATATTCAATACTAGGAACAACGTATAATTTTAAGTGTGAAATCTTAAGTGCAAAGATAAACGAAATGACTGATCATTGCCAACGACTCATCGGTATTCAACATCAACGTGGGATCAATTATAACTCACAATACGTAGTGAGCTAAATATACTACGGAAGCTTTTTGAAACTTAGTTACTATAAAAATATGCATAAATAGAGAGATTACGAAGGAAGACCGAAGATCTAATACAAACAATATGTATCCTAATTTTTAAAAGATGCAAAACTTCAAGCATGTGCTTGCGTCTGTGCAAAGTACATTATATGTAAATATAACTTCTAACTTTCAAAAAATAAACTACATCAATAGAACCCTTCATTGAAAAGACGGGGGCAAAGAGATATTGTCCTCAATCATTAACAACATAGGGAACTCAGAAAACATAATGAAGCCAACATCATGAGGAACAAAAGTTACAAAATATTTCAATTCTCAAAATGAAAGACTTGGTAAAATATCATGTTCACATTGATACCTCTATCTCACCTTTTCGTCTCCTCTTCGGGTCAAGACTCAAGCAGAGGCCGGGGAGGGGGAGAGAGAGAGAGGGTTCTGCAAGATTGTCTGCCGTCGTGACCTTTTTCGCGTAGTCTTACATTGCGGAATCCTTGTGAAGGATTATAGGAGAAGAAATTGAAAAAAAATTAGAAATTTTGTGTTTCAATTATAAGCAAAAGAGAGAATGAGGAGAGAATTAAAATGAAAAAAAAAAAAAAAAAACTAATTGTTGATCACCTGGAATCAGAAGCAACGTGAAGAACTTCTTTTCCCTCTGAAATGCTAAAGAAAATATGAGGCGATAAGAAGACTAATTTTTTCTTTGAAATTAAAAAGTCGGACGGCTATGAAATTCACATATGCCATGTCCTATTTGTTGAATTGCTATAATAATTTTCTTCGGACATTGGAATTTGAAGAAGAAACCAAAGTAACAACGTTTTATTATTTATTACTATTAATAACTTTAAAAAAATTGGGGGCCCCTTGGAATTTGGGGCCCAGGGCGCAAGCCCTGTCTGCCCCTCCTCCGGGCCGCCCATGAGAAGAACCATATGAGTTAGAAGAAATATTTGACTATAATTAGATAATATTCTTATTATACGTATTATACGTGCAAATCACGTACATCTACTAGTATATTTGAAAAGAGCAAACAATAAATTTTAAATGAGATATTAAATTTAATGAGTAAGTTCAATTAGTAAACATAAATGAAGTTATTTTTGGAGGAAAAAAACTTCAACAGTGAAGCCTCTTTTCTCTTTAGATAATAATGATCAAATTTGGATAACATGTAATGAATATTAAGAGAATATCCCCTATAAATCAATTTCATTACAAAAAATTCTTAATTCCCTAATCCAATCAATAATTTCATATTTCCTTTGTGATTGATGTTGGGTTGTATATCGTTTTCGGTTGAGCGCTCAAATGGGAGGTGACAATGAAGTTGGTAATTTAATCCCACATCGGTAGAGGTGGGATCATGTGGTGTAGATAATTGGGATTGGTTCATGCCTTACATGAAAATTCTCTTAAGACATATGGGCTCAATTCAATATCACACCTCATGGCCCAACTCTGATTTGGGTCACACCGTACTCCCAACAAGCGGTATCAGAGCTCATGGTTACGGGACTAATTTGGGAGGCTCTAATTGGTTCGAGACAGATGGTGCTGAACGTTTATGAGATTATACAGGCTCATCTCAAGGTTTGTGGTACTGTGGTGGATCTCCCGGGTGCTCGGCTGGCGGAAACGAATAAAAAAGGTAGCAATGAGTGCTAAGATTCGGCTAGCGGATTGGTTCAAGCCTTACATGGAAATTCACTTTTAAGACATATGGGCTCAATTCAATATCACACCTTATGGGCCAACTCTTGTTCGGGTCACACCGTGCTCCCAACAATTGATGCACTAATTAGCTTACATACAATTTTTAAGTTAGGTCATGTGCTAGGTTAAGTTGTCTATTTCAACTATTTTTTTCTAGCACTTGTATGAATCTAGTTTTAGTTTCAGCATTTATCGTCATTTCATTAGATGTTAGACATTTGGGATACATAGTTGATATTAATGTTAAAGTTTTAGACGTGTATAATACATTTGAAGTTTAGTATAAAAAAAACCCATCTTCTAATAGTTACAGAATTGGTCCTAAATATGAAATATTATCAACAAGTTATTAGTTGCATAAATAACTTATTTTTTCTCTTTTATTACATAGGAGTTGCTAATTAGTCCTAAATATGTAATATTATCAATAAGTTGTTAGTTGTAGATTTTTGTCTCCTCTTATGTTACTGAGAAGTTGTTGTAAAAGTTTTTGTGTAATTTGTTGGTAAGTATTTCAATTGATAGTTGCTACAAGTCACCATTTTAAATAGGTTTGTTTTAGTGGTTAACACTTCTAAAATTTTATAATTTCCAAAATAACCACTATAATCATGAATATAATAACATAGGATATTCATAGAGACGAATATGAATATTGTACAATAAATTTATGATGTCATCAATTCTATATCGTATTGTCATTTGACAAGTTAACAGTATGTGATGAAACTTGATGCAACAACTACGAAGATGTCAGCAAAAGCTACCAACCCTAATGCAAATTATATGGGTCTAACCATGCAAATGTTAAGCGAGTCCCATGCACCGATCGATAAACCATGGGTTTAACTCTCTATCAAGTTAGACCAACACAAATATCTTTATCTATTTTCCTAAATAATAGAAAATCTTTGGTGGTGAAACTGTTGAATTCCTAAAATATTCTTGCATCTATTCTACTATATAATAGGAAAGCTTTGGTGGTGAAACTTTTGAATTTCTAAAATACCTTTATATGTCATTTATGTTTAAGAGTCAAAGCAATAAAATTAATATTAAAAATTAATATTAATATTAAATTAAGATTAAGATTAATATTAATATTAAGATTAACCTTAACATTAAAATTAACCTTAACATTAATATCAATATCACTACCAAAATATGTCAAAATTGCGACGAATTTAGCGACTCCATTAGAGGACGTCGCTAATTTTTAGGAATTTAGCGACGTGGCAATGTGACGTCGCTATTCGTCGCTGGTGGCGACTACTAGCGACGAATAGCGACATTAATTTATTAAATGGGAATCTGCGTCGCAATGTCATCGCTACACGTCGCTAATTATTTTAATATAGCGACGCGTAGAGACGACTATTATAGTACGTCGTCGTATATTAATAATCAGCGACGTTTAGCGACGTCGCATGCGGACGTCGCTAGATGTTTCATATAGGGTGCAGGAGGGTTTCTTTTATATTATTTTTCGAAATTTTTTTCGTCCCAAATTTTTCGCTCTCCCTCCTCCGACGCTCGCACCCTCCTCCGGCCTCCTCCTCGCAGAACGTCGCTAATTTTCTGACATGCCAGGTCAGCATGGATGTATGGAACGTCACTAAAACGTCGCTAGACGACGTCGGTAAATGCAGTCGCTGTACGTCGCTTGTAGTCGCTGAATTAGCGACGCGTCTGCGTCGCTAATTGTCGTTGCAATAGCGACGTATTGCGACGTCCTGTTGTTTAGCGACTAGGTAAATCAACTACGTCGAAACGTCGCTAAATACGTCGCCAATTGGATTTAGCGACGTATCTGCCCAATTTAGCGACGTCCTCCGGCGTCGCTGATTGGACATATTTTAGTAGTGTATTAAAATTAATATTAACACTAAAATTAATATTAACATTATCATTAATATGAACATTAACATTAATGTTAATATTAACATTATCATTAACATTAACATTAAAAAAAAATTAGGTAATTAATTTTTTGGGTTAAAATTTGTCATGTCAGCTGTTATGTCAGCTGCCATGTCAGATGCCACATAATGGGAGATGGCATCACCCAAATATTTTGGGAGCCAAATAGCATAATTGATAAAATTTGCATGCAAGTTTCCTTTTATATACAATTTTTCATGTTCCAGTGATAATAATTTTTTCTATCCTTACCTTTTCCAAATATTATTATTCTCAATAGAAATTTTTTTAAAAAATAACAAAATTTGTACTTCGAATCTTTTAGCATTGTAAAAAAAAATACACACATGTATAATTGCCTGAAAAAGACGAAAAGATATATTCTAATTAAAATATATGCAAAACACGTACATGTAGACTAGTGGTAATTAAGTGGGATAATAACAATCATATCTCCATGCGGTTGTGGAGGTAGCGCTCTTATCCTAAATCAAGGTTTGATCACGAATTCATCCTCTCAGTTGCGTGTAAAAAGCTTATAAATATTCATGAAAGATGCTTAAGCAAAGGTATGTGCACACATTTAATTTCTCCCGTATATACATCTTTATTTGTGTTTTTCTTCTAAAAAAATCATATTCAACGTAGAGTTAACTTAATTCTCGGATGGATAATAGCCAATGACACCCTACTTAAGAGGAAACGGCTCTCGTTTAAGATATAACTGCAAAAGGAAATATTGCCATTGAAAACAAAAGATGACATGCGATTGAGATCAGATAACAAGCTGTAAGTACCTTATCCAACCAAAATTTCCTAGGAGTATGTGCTTGAAACATAAGAGCACATATTGTTTCTAGAATATGTCGATTCTTGCATTAAAGTTTGGTGGATGATGCCATGTCGATATAGATGAAAATTGAAATCAGGAGACAGATACTGATAACCATTATCACTTCGAAAATATTTAATAGGAACACCAAATTGTGTGATGATTTTTGCATAAAAATTGTACCAAATATCAAATAATTCAGAGCAATTTTTCATTAAATAGACAAATATGACACATGAGTAGTTATCAACAAATGAAACAAAGTACTTGAAATCCATCATAGATTTAACAGGATAAGGTCCCCATTCATGAGAATGCGCTAACTCAAAAGGAGCTGATGCAGATTTATTTAGACTCACCGGATAGGGAACCCGGTGATGCTTGGTCAAACTACACGACTCACAATGAAAGAGAATTTGAACATCTATACTTTTTCTAAAGAGCTTGGATGGAGAGGTTACCTAACTGGCAGTGGAACTCAAAATGATCGAGTGCCACGTCGGCACTGGCAATGGAAGAATTCATGTCAAACAGGTGCAAGCATTCAGTCACATGCCCCCTACTTCCAGTCTTCCCAGTCTTTATGTCCAAAAAATACAACCATCAAAAAATATTACCGAGCATTGCAAGTCACGAGTAATCCGACTAATTGATAGTAAGCTGAATGGATTGTCAGTATATATAATACAGAAGTGAGTGACATACCCAAAAAAAAATACATATATTTTTTTTTTCTATGAACTTTCAGTGAACTGTCATCCATTATTATTGTCAAACTATGGTAGCCCAACGTACTATTAATATTTATTTATCCAAAGTCAAACTAGGGTAGCCCAAGTTTGTATCTGCTGGATTTGCCAAGGATATTGCAAGGGTAGCCCAAGGCACTATTAATATTTGTTTATCCAAAGTCATTTATTATTGTTAAACTAGCGCGTTTGATTACTTTTTCTCACCTTTTCTCTTGAAGGAAAATATTGTTACTCGGCAAATGCTCTGATGCTGTTATATCTGCCGCAACAAAAGGATGATCTATCACCCTTAAGTTCATGATATTGAAATAGTATAATCAGGCAAGTCCTTTTTCGTATGTAAATTATTGTCGATTATTCTTAGAGAGAAGACATGCTCCTTCTCTACCTTCTAAGTTCTAGTCTGTAATTATGAGTGAACGTTTGAGGTGACTACAATTTTTTTCAAAACTCCGCCAAGTACTGATTCTTAATCTTCTTTTTTGGGGTTATTTACACTAACTACCCCTATATTTTTGATTTATAACACGGGGTACCCCTGATTTAAACTATTTACACTAACTATCCCTCCCTTTAGAAAACGTAGGGATAGTTAGTGTTATAATTTTTTTATTTTTCCTTAAAGTAGGGGTACCCCGTGTAATAAACCAAAAACATAGGGGTAGTTAGTGTAAATAGTTTAAAAGTAGGGGTATCCCGTGTTATAAATCAAAAACATAGGAATAGTTAGTGTAAATAACCCTCTTTTTTGTTTTAGGATCCCACTTAACTGTTAAAGCAGTTATGTTGATCATCACAAGTGTGTCTACATCATATATTTACACTCTTATACAACAGACTCATCCATGAGTAGCTTTTGAATTTATACAAGAGCTTGCATATAATCTACATGCAAAGCCTGAAAGCCAGATATACTCTTATGACAAGTTATGAATTGTGGTGCACTCAATCATTGTCCAACATTCTTACTGCTAGTAGTTTTTTTTTAAGTGGAATTCTTTCCTTTCAGTGATATTAGATTCAACTATTAAAGGGTAACTAAGGCACTAGCCTAATGGTAGTGAGGGGGGCCACCCGAGCATAGGTCTCGGGTTCGAATCCCCCCTGGACGGCTGGGTGGCTTTGGGCCACGGCACTGCTTGGAGAAAGGACACCTAAAAAAAACCTATTAAAGGGTAACTGTTTGTCAATCACCTGAAATACTTCACCCTATTCTGTTCAAGTAGCTGGATGAATCCAGGTTCAGAGAAGTCTGGCGTGTTAAGTGGATGTAATTTGAACAGCATTTTCTTTTAATGCCCTTGCTAGACATGCTGGCTCCAGTGGTCTGTTTAAAATCTCACAATGAACGACTCACCCTACTGTTCCTAACTTTAGGACTAATAACCTTTAGTAGGAATTGACATTATTGATCAACAGACACGAGACTCCCACAGTACCTCCTTAATCAGTTCTATCAAATACCAGTCCAGTAACATTATTTGGGGAAAGTATATCTCCTCACAGCAACCTGTGATTGTTCCATCAAACGAAATGAGGCACTGCCACACTCAAGGAACAAGGTCGAAGACTTCACAGCTGGTTAGACCAGGCCACATTATTGTTGGTGTTTTATTCTATGAGTTGTGTGTTCACAACACTCTATTGTTAAAAGATAGTCCCACATCGGAAAATCACACCAATATGTATCTCTATATATTACTTATGAAGGAATAGAGAGATGCACATGGGTTGAGGCCCAATGGAGGGTGCCATGTGGGAGGATTTTACATAGAGGTGAGAATAAGAAACCAACTTTTGGCCAAATGAAAATAGATTTAAATCTATTGGAGCTAAGCCCCGAAGGGGCTTAGCGACTCGGGCTCGGACTCGGACTCGGGCTTGGGCTTTTGAGGCTTATTGTGGCTTTTTGATGGCACTTTGCACTTAGTGCGACGAGCGAGGCGTACGGAGCGTACGGGTCGAGTGGGCCGTTCAAATTATGTAACGTCCGCGGGTCTTGTGGGCTCAGATCCGAAAATGGCTCAGATCCAGAAAATCCGGATCTGGCATTAATCCAGGACGTGCGTTCAGAATTTGAAAAGCCCACCTCGTGCCTATAATATCAGCAGCATCTCCTCTCTCCAGGGTGACAGAAAATAATCAGAGAATTTCCAGAGAGAGAGAGAAGTGCTGCTGCTATTCCGAGGAGTCGTCGACATTTTTGGCCAGCGTTCTAAAGTTCTCTTCGAACTTGCTGGTTCCTGGAGGCTTGTCCGTAAGGCGGATATAGCTTTGAGTGCCGGTGATCTTTCACCCCAGCAGGCTTTCTTCTTCCTCTGTTGCCTTCGAGAATACCGTCGCTTCTCTTTAGAAGTTATACGGTTCTGTTGCCTTCGAGAAATATTACGAAATAATCTTTTTAGATTCTTGTAATACAATATCACCTTCTTTAGGGTGTTGTTGCTGGAAACATTGTCTTTACAATAGTTTCTGAAATCGTGTTTTTCCATCGATTGTTCGCCAAAGGACTAACAATCTCAAAGCTATATCGAAAAGATGGATAACTCACGTGCATCGCTCGTCAATACCGACTTTAACAAGTTGGAGAAATTTGACGGCGAATATTTCCAAATCTGGAAACGGAAAGTAACATTAAACATTCAACTCGTGGAAGTTGATCACGTGTTGAATGAGGAAGAACCGGTCGTTCCAACAACCGGAACCGCAGAAGTTATTGCCGCTGCTAAGTCCAAGCAGGCAAAATGGATTAGAGAAAACAGTATCTGTAAACTGTTGATTCTCAATAGCATGGAAGACTCTCTGGCAGAGTCTTATTCCAAGAAGAATTCTGCCAAAGAAATTTGGGACTCCTTGGGGAAATTGTACGAAGATGACGAGAATCGATCCAAGATCTTCTTGGTTGAAAGATACCACAAGTGGACCTTCGAAGATGAGAAGGTTATGCTGCCCCAAGTAAAGGAGTTTCTGAAGCTGCGCCAAAAATTAGATGACGAGAAGATGCCTCTTGTCGACAAGTTTGTCGTTGGAGGAATCGTCTCTAAACTTCCTGCGGGGTGGAGCAACTTCTATGCAAGGATGCACCGCAAGAAGCTGGACATATGTATGGAAGATCTCCTGCAAGAGATCCATGTTGAGGACGAGATGCGCTCTCAACAGAAGATGGATTCTCTGTCCAAACAACTGGCGAAAGCAAATCTGGTCCAAACCAGAGAGTACAAGGGGAAGCAGGCGGCTTCTCCTCATAAGAAGAAGAAGGACTTTACTAATCTGAAGTGAAGAGTCCTTCATTCAAGAATCAGAAATCCAAGTCCCATGTGACTTGTTTCAAATGTGGCAAGAAGGGCCACTACAAAAGTGACTGCAAGGAACCAGAAAAAGGTGAGCCTAGTAAGGTTTCTTTGGTTACTAATCTGGTTGCAATGATAGCACAGGTTGCAAATGCGGGAGTTGACTCGGACTGGTGGATAGACACTGGTGCGACATGTCATGTCTGCTCAGACAAGGAATGGTTCGAGTCATATGAGCCAACTTCCGAGAAAGTCTTAATGGCAAACCAGGCACAAGCTGAAGTACTGGGATCGGGACGGTGTAGCTGAAACTTACATCGGGGAACACTCTGACGCTTCAAGGAGTGAAGCATGTTCCTGCAATTGCTAAGAACCTGATCTCTGGGAGCCTGCTTTGTAACGCAGGCTTGAGGATGGACATCAATGCTGGCCAGATGGTGATGTCCAAGAAGGGTACATTCTTTGGAAAAGCTTTCCAAACTGAGGAATGTACAAAATTCAGTTTGTTGTAACCCAGAAAAATGATATTAATGCTATTTCTACTTTGAACTATTCTTTTGAGTTGTGGCATAATAGGCTAGGACATGTTCATTATAAAAGAATTAACAAAATGTCTAGCCTAGGACTTATCTCCAAGTGTGGGGGTAAGGTAGAGAAATGTGAAGTGTGTGCTCAGACGAAGATCACAAGGAAACCCTTTCACAGGGTCCATCGAAGCACAGATCTTCTGGAGTTGGTTCACTCAGATATCTGTGATTTCAAGCAATTCTCTACAAAAGCCGGGATGAAGTATTTTATTACTTTCATCGACGACTTCTCAAAGTATGCTTTTGTCTACTTGCTCAAGTCTAAAGACGAAGCATTCGAGAAGTTCAAGGAGTTCAGGGCCGAGGCTGAACGGCAAACTGGACAACAACTCAAAAGGCTAAGGAGTGATCGAGGCGGGGAGTATCGGTCCCATGATTTCTCATCATTCTGTAAAGAACATGGAATCATAAATGAGACGACGGCTCCGTACTCTCCTCAATCCAACGGAGTAGCAGAAAGGAAGAACAGAACGTTGACAGAGATGATGAACTCTATGCTGTTGACTGCGGGTCTTCCAAAGAGCTTCTGGAGAGAAGCTGTATTAACGGCTACTTTCATCCTCAATAGAGTACCGTATGCAACTTCGGATATAACCCCTCATGAACTCTGATTCAAAGTCAGACCTAACTTGAATGTCATTCGAGTGTGGGGGTGTCTGGCTTATGTGAAGCTCCCAGATCTGAAGATTCAGAAGCTGGGGACTAGGACTACTAAGGCTATCTTCTTGGGTTATGCCGAGAAGAGTGACGCTCGGAGATTCCTTGATATAGAATCAAATCATATCATTGAATCTCACGATGCTGAATATTTTGAAGACAAGTTTGCAAGGCACAAAAATATTGTTCTCGCGGATCTTCCGGAGAATGATGAGAGTGCAAAGCAGACAGAAGTCCTTATCGAACCAGTAGTCCAAGAAGAAGCTATTATCGAAGAGACACCAGTTGAACCAGAACTCGCTGAGCCGTCAACTAAGCGAGTAAGGAGGCCGAAAGACTTTGGAGATGACTTCGTCACCTATCATGTGGAAGCAGATCCGCTTACCTATGATGAGGCGATGAAGACCAGAGATGCTGTATTCTGGAAGGAGGCGATAGACAACGAGATTGGCTCAATCACCTCCAACAACACATGGGTGTTAGTTGACCTGCCAGAAGGAGCAAGACCCATCGGATGCAAATGGATCTTCAAGAAGAAGATGAAAGCAGATGGAACCATTGACAAGTTCAAGGCCAGGCTAGTGGCCAAGGGGTTTGCTCAGAAGCAGGGGATCGACTACTTTGACACTTATGCTCCAGTAGCTCGGATGACAACCATCAGATTGTTAATTGCTCTAGCAGCAATACACAAGCTGATGATATATCAGATGGATGTGAAAACGGCATTCCTTAATGGCGAGCTGACCGAAGAGATCTACATGCAACAACCAGAAGGTTTTGTCGTCAGAGGTCTGGAAGACAAAGTCTGCAAGTTGATGAAGTCTCTGTATGGTTTGAAACAAGCTCCCAAAATGTGGCATGAGAAGTTTGACAAGGTGATAAGGTCAAATGGCTACAGGGTCAGTAAAACAGACAAGTGTGTCTATACGAAGTTTGCTGATGGAAGAGGAGTAATCGTTTGTCTTTACGTGGACGACATGCTAATCCTAGGTACGGATTTAGACTGCGTCACAGAGACAAAGAAATTCCTCTCGACCAAGTTCAGTATGAAGGACTTGGGGGATGCCGACGTAATCTTGGGGCTCAAGATCATTCGGACAGGTACTGGAATAGCGCTGTCACAATCTCATTATATTGAGAAGATGCTCACTCGCTACGGGTATCAAGATCTTCCTATAATTGATACACCGTACCGGAGTGATCAGAAGCTTGAGCCAAATTCGAGGGAAAGCGTCAGGCAGTTGGAGTACGCTAGCGTCATCGGAAGCTTGATGTACGCTACTACTGCCACAAGGCCTGACATAGCTTTTACGGTGGGAATGCTGAGTCGGTTCACTAGCAACCCAGGCGTTGAACACTGGAACGCTGTGAAGCGTGTTATGAGATATCTAAAAAAGACTCAGACATTTGCACTATACTACAGCGAAGATCCGTCAGTAGTGGAAGGCTTCAGTGATGCTAGCTGGTGTTCAGAGGTGGAGAGCGAGTATTCGACAGGTGGATTCATATTCGCTTTGGGCGGAGCTGCTATATCGTGGAAATCGAAGAAGCAGACAATGTTATCTCGCTCCTCCATGGAATCTGAATTCTTTGTATTGGATGCTGCTGCAGATGAAGCAGAGTGGCTTCGGGAGCTCATGTATGATCTTCCAGTGGTTGGAGCTCAGATACCGGCAATCCCGATATACTGTGACAACCAGGCGGCAGCAGCAGTAGCATCAAATGAACTCTTTAACGGAAAGAAGAGGACTGTGCGGTTAAAGCACAGAGCAGTGAACGATCTCATCAAACGAGGCGTCATTGCAGTGATCGATGTTCGGAGTCAGGAGAACCTGGCGGATCCGTTCACGAAAGGCCTCAAACGACAGCTAGTCGAGGACACAGCAAGGAAGATGGGTTTGAAGGCATTCTAATATTGTGTCATTATAATCCTATCAATAAATTTTATGTTATTGGTTCAAAGAGAAATCTACCAGATATCTAATTTTTTGATTCAAGGGAGGACTATTGACTGAATAAATATTAGTTAACAGTGGGTACTTGTTCTGCGGAACATGTAAAGGTTTCGGACCCAGAACCACTGTTGTCTACTATGAATTTTCTACGGAAAATTGATCCTGTGGAAAGGATGGCATAATGCCTTAATGAGTTCTCAGACTGAGTGAAGGTCTGTTATGCTTTACAGGAAGCATGGTGGCGCAACAACCACAAAGGAGTGTTACAACTCCATGCTACAGTGGGGTGACTCCACCATGAGGTTCCCAGGTAGGGGTAATGCCTCGGCTTTGTTAGCCAAGTCACAGGCGGAGTAGCACCGCATATAGGCAGGTAGCCTAATGTTGCATAATCATAAAGAGGTGTAGACAGCACTACAAAGAGGACAGTATCCTCATGTTACAGTGGCATGACACCACGAAGAGGTACCAGGAAGGGTAAATCCTCGGCTTTGCAAGCCAAGTCATAGCGGCGTAACACCGCACAGAAGCGCAAGGCTTCATGCTGAGTAGTTTGGCACTACAAAGAGGATTGTGACCTCATGCTACAGTAGTATGACACTATGATGAGGTACCCAGGTGGGGTAAAGCCTCGGCGTTGAGCTATGTCATAGCGGCGTAGCACCGCAAAGGAGCGCAATGCTTCATGCCATGACTCTTTATAAAGAACTCACCTATAATGTATGGAAAGAGAAATAGGCCGTCTCTTGAGGGTAAATTTGTAGACGCCCAAAATACATACATTAAAATCCAGGCTGGCACAAGACCTTTAATGTGCAGCCAGAAGCACAGATAACTACATTATGTGAGTGGGAAAAATTACAGCTGTGGTACAGAATTCAAGGCGTAGTCCATTCTTGTATCATACTGTTGTTCAACCCATACGGGAAGATTCAAGTCGTCAGCGACATCTATCCTAATGCATAATGGACAGTTATTATGTGGAACGCTTAACTCATATATATAGAGATATGTGGGGGATTGTTGGTGTTTTATTCTATGAGTTGTGTGTTCACAACACTCTATTGTTAAAAGATAGTCCCACATCGGAAAATCACACCAATATGTATCTCTATATATTACTTATGAAGGAATAGAGAGATGCACATGGGTTGAGGCCCAATGGAGGGTGCCATGTGGGAGGATTTTACATAGAGGTGAGAATAAGAAACCAACTTTTGGCCAAATGAAAATAGATTTAAATCTATTGGAGCTAAGCCCCGAAGGGGCTTAGCGACTCGGACTCGGACTCGTACTTGGACTCGGACTCGGACTCGAGCTTGGGCTTGGGCTTGGGCTAATGGGCTTTTGAGGCTTATTATGGCTTTTTGATGGCACTTTGCACTTAGCACGACAGCTCGTCGCAAGGCGCATTGTGCGCTTTAGTTGCGCTCGTGCGCGAGCCTCTGCGTGGCCCTACGTGGCGTGCGAGGCGTACGGAGCGTACGGAGCGTACGGGTCATACGGGTCGAGCGGGTCGAGTGGGCCGTTCAAATTATGTAACGTCCGCGGGTCTTGTGGGCTCAGATCCGGAAATGGCTCAGATCCAGAAAATCTGGATCTGGCATTAATCCAGGGCGTGCGTTCAGAATTTGAAAAGCCCACCTCGTGCCTATAATATCAGCAGCATCTCCTCTCTCCAGGGTGACAGAAAATAATCAAAGAATTTCCAGAGAGAGAGAAGTGCTGCTGCTATTCCGAGGAGTCGTCGACATTTTTGGCCAGCGTTCTAAAGTTCTCTTCGAACTTGCTGGTTCCTGGAGGCTTGTCCGTAAGGCGGATATAGCTTTGAGCGCCGGTGATCTTTCACCCCAGCAGGCTTTCTTCTTCCTCTGTTGCCTTCGAAAATACCGTCGCTTCTCTTTAGAAGTTATACGGTTCTGTTGCCTTCGAAAAATATTACGAAATAATCTTTTTAGATTCTCGTAATACAACATCACCTTCTTTAGGGTGTTGTTGCTGGAAACATTGTCTTTACAATAGTTTCTGAAATCGTGTTTTTCCATCGATTGTTCGCCAAAGGACTAACAATTATCATCATCATCATCCAAGCTTTCTTTCATTAGAATAGGGTCAGATATGGAGCACCAGAAAGTCCATAAAATAATTGAAGTTTTTGTAATCAACTGTCAACGTGATCAAGTTAATTTTTTTTATTTTTTCATCATTTGTTAGATGATCAAAATCATTCAGACCACGAGACTCTTGGTGGTTTTGTATTATATACTAGAAATCCTTGTGCATCCTCAACCCCTTGATAAATTGATTTTGTAAATTGATTTTCATTTTGTTGGAGTTTTGGCCTTTCCTTTAGAAACTTTAGTCCCACATCGGATAGGCCAAAGAGTTTGTATCTCTATATATTAGCTTTGCTATTATTGGAGATGCACATGTGGTGTGGAGGTGCACATGGGTTTGCCATGTGGGATTATTTTTCTAATGAAAAAAGGCTAAAATCAACAATAAAAGCATTCATGTTTTTTGCTCTTGGAAAATTTATTTCCATAGGAGCTAAACCCCGCGACTCGGGCTCATGGGCTCATGGGCTCATGAGGCGTAATGTGACGTTTTGTTGGCGCACTTTGCACTTAGCACCACGTTGCGCTGCCCAGGTGCGCGCCCAGGTTGCGCTCAGGTTGTGCTGGATTGCGCAATGTGCGCAGTTCAGTGCGCGCTATGTCGCACAAAGTGTAAGGAGTGCTGGGTGTGCACAGTTGGCAGCAGAACGTGCGTTTGCATGTTCTGGACGGTTGCTACATGTTCGGGGTGGTTATTACCACGTCCCTAACTTTGTGGCAACCGACCAGTTGCTGCAGGGCCTATATAAGGCATCCTCTCTCTCAAGGCTCAATATAGAAGAAAAAGAGAAGTCACCAGAAAGTCTACGAAGTGTTCTTTAGCACAAGTAAACAGAGAATTCAGACGTGTTCTTTAACACAGTTCTGATCTGCAGCCTTCGAGAGAGAGAGAGAGAGGAAAGGCGCCGCACCAGCGTTGCTTTTGTACGGGAGTTCGTGTCCATCCGAGAAGTCAGAAGAGCAGGAGTGTTCCAAGTTCTCCGAAGAACTTGCTGGTTCCTGGAAGCTGTTCGTGTAAGGCGAATAAAACTTTGAGCAACGGTGATCATTCACCCAGCATGAGTTCTTCCATCTTTTGCCAGTCATCTTCTTCGTTGTTGCCATTAACTCTGATTGTATCTTCTTTTTAGAAGTACTACGATCTGATTGCAGTGACTACGAAATCTTTTTAGATTCTCGTAATACCATAACGATATCTTTTTAGATCTTCGTTATACTTGCGCAACCTTCCTAGAAGTGTTGTGTTGGAACATTGTTTTTACAATTGTTTCATATTCTCAGTTTTCTATCGAAAAATTGTGCCCCGGCACTAACAATCTCAAAACTTTATTGCTACGATGGAAAACGTTAATGCTTCACTCCTCAATACTGACTTTTGCAAATTAGAAAAGTTTGATGGAGAGCATTATCAAGTCTGGAAGAGGAAGGTTTTTCTCACTCTTCAACTCAGAGACGTGGATCACGTGCTTCTTGAAGAGGAACCTACCGTTCCAGATACTGGGTCTGCTGCCGCAATCTCTGCGGCTATTAAACTTCAGGCCAAGTGGAGAAGAGAAAATAGTATTTGCAGGCTGCTTATCCTGAATGCTATGGAGGATTCCCTTGCAGAATCCTATTCTAAGAAGAATATCGCTAGAGACATATGGGAGTCTCTAGAAAAACTCTACGAAGAAGATAAGAATAGGAACAAGATATTTGTGGTTGAAAAATATCACAAATGGCTCTTTGAGGACGAGAAGTCCATGTTGCCGCAGGTAAAAGAATTTCTGAAGCTGCGACAGAAGTTGGAAGACGAGGCGATGCCCCTCCCTGACAAGTTCGTTGTTGGAGGGATTGTCTCAAAGCTCCCCGCTGGGTGGAGTAAGTTCTATGCAAACATGCATAGGAAGAAGCTAGAGATCAGCCTAGAAGATCTCTTACAGAAAATATATGTTGAGGACCAGATGCGGGCTCAACTGAAGGTGGACACACTCTCCAAGCAATTGGCTAACGCCAATCTGGTTTAGACCAAGGAACCAAGGAAAAAGCAGGCGGCTTTCCACAGCAAGAAGGACCCTGACAATCTAAAAGTCAAGGGAACTTCTATCAAGAAAAAGAAGCCAAAGTCTCAAATGTCTTGCTTCAAGTGTGGCAAGAAGGGCCACTTTAAGAATGAGTACAAAGCAAAAACCAAGCAATCAGAGCATGGAGAGCCTAGTAAGGTATCTATGATCACTGACATTGTTGCTATGATTGCACAGGTTGATGCAGTAAGGACTGACTCTGACTGGTGGGTAGACACTGGAGCCTCCTGCCATGTCTGCTCCAGTAAGGAGTGGTTCAACACCTATACACCTACTTCTGAAGTGGTTATGATGGCGAACCAGGCACAAGCTGAAGTGCTCGGGATCGGGATGGTGGTGTTGAAGTTGACTTCGGAGAAGTCTCTGACGCTTCAAGGCGTGAAGCACGTACCTGCTATTGCCAAGAACCTGATCTCAGGAGGCCTACTCTGCAAAGCAGGCCTCAGGATGGACATCAATGATGGCCAGATGGTGATGTCTATCAAAGGAACATATTTCGCGAAAGCTTTTTATACCGAAAGAATGTTCAAAATTTAGCTTGTAAATCAGTCCAATGTAATTAATGTGATTAATGAAGTCAGTCATTCTGCTTATACTCTTGAGTTGTGGCATAATAGGCTAGGACATGTTCATTGTAAACGAATAAACAGAATGTCTAGTTTAGGACTTATCTCCAAAGTGTGCGGGTAAGGTAGAGAAATGTGAAGTTTGTGCTCAAACAAAGATTACAAGGAAACCCTTTCCTCGGGTTAATCGAAGTACAGATCTTCTGGAGTTGGTACACTCCGATATCTGTGACTTCAAACAGTTCTCTACAAAGGCCGGGATGAAGTATTTCATAACCTTCATCGATGACTTCTCAAAGTATGCGTTCATCTACTTGCTGAAGGCTAAAGACGAAGCATTCGAGAAGTTCAAGGAGTTCAGAGCCGAAGCTGAGCGGCAGACTGGACAACAACTCAAAAGGATAAGAAGTGATCGAGGTGGAGAGTACAGGTCTCATGAACTCGTATCGTTCTGCAAAGAACATGGAATTGTCAATGAGACTACGGCTCCGTACTCTCCTTAATCAAACGGAGTAGCAGAGAGAAAGAACAGAACGTTAACAGAAATGATTAACTCAATGTTGTTGACTGCTGGTCTTCCTAAGTGCTACTGGGGAGAAGCTGCATTGACGGCCACTTTTATTCTTAATAGAGTGCCTCATGCAACTTCAGATGTTACTCCTCATGAACTCTGGTTCAAGGTCAGACCTAACTTGAATGTCATTCGAGTGTGGGGGTGTCTGGCGTATGTCAAGCTTTCAGATCTGAAGATTCAGAAGCTTGGGACAAGGACTACAAAGACGATCTTCTTGGGGCATGCCGAGAAGAGTGATGCTCGGAGATTTTTTGATATTGAATCAAATCATATCATTGAATCTCGCGATGCAGAATATTTTGAAGACAAATTTGCAAGGCACAAGAATATTGTTCTTGCGGATGTACCGGAGAACAATAAGGGTGCGCAGGAAACTGAAGTCTTCAATGAAGATGTGGTCCAAGAAGATATTGTTGTTGAAACAACGGTTGAACCAGAACAAGCTGAGCCGTCAGCTAAGCGTATGAGAAGGCCGAAGGACTTCGGAAGTGACTTTGTTACCTATCATGTGGAAGCAGATCCGCTTACTTATGATGAGGCGATGAAGACCAGAGACGCGGTTTTCTGGAAGGAGGCGATTGACAATGAAATTGATTCCATCACCTCAAATAACACTTGGGTGTTGGTTGATCTTCCTGAAGGAGCAAAATCCATCGGATGCAAATGGATCTTCAAGAAGAAGATGAAAGGAGATGGAACTATTGACAAGTTCAAGGCTAGGTTGGTAGCCAAGGGGTTTTCTCAGAAGCAGGAGATTGACTATTTTGACACATATGCTCCAGTAGCCCGGATGACCACCATCAGAATATTGATTGCTCTCGCAGCAATACATAAGATGGTGATACATCAAATGGATGTGAATACGGCTTTCCTAAATGGTGAGCTGACCGAAGAGATTTACATGCAACAGCCAGAGGAATTTGTCATCAGGGGTCTTGAAGACAAAGTCTGCAAGTTGGTAAAATCCTTGTACGGTCTTAAACAGACTCCCAAGATGTGGCATGAGAAATTTGACAAAGTTATAAGGTCAAATGGCTGCATGGTCAGCGATACGGACAAGTGTGTTTACACGAAGTTCGCTGATGGAAGAGGTGTGATCGTTTGTCTGTACGTAGACGACATGCTTATCCTAGGTACGGATATTAGCTGTGTCACGGAAACAAAGAAATTCATCTCAAGCAAGTTCAGTATGAAGGACTTGGGGGAAGCTGATGTGATCTTAGGGATCAAGATCATCCGGACAGACACTGGACTAGCGCTGTCACAGTCTCATTATATTGAGAAAATGATCACTCGTTATGGGTATCGGGATCTTCCAGGGATCGATACGCCGTACAGGTGTGATCTGAAGCTGAAGCCTAATTCAGGAGAAAGTGTCAGGCAGATGGAGTATGCAAGCGTAATCGGAAGTTTGATGTATGCTACTAATGCCACAAGGCCTGACATAGCTTTTGCCGTAGGAATGTTGAGTCATTTCACGAGAAACCCAGGTGCTGAATACTGGAAAGCTGTGAAACGGGTTATGAGATATCTCAAGAAGACTCAGACATATGCACTGTACTACAGCGGAGATCTGCCGGTAGTAGAAGGCTTCAGTGATGCCAGCTGGTGCTCAGAAGTGGAGAGCGAGAGGTCCACAGGTGGATTCATTTTTACAATGGGTGGAGTTGCTATATCGTGGAAGTCGAAGAAGCAGACTATGCTCTCGCGGTCATCCATGGAATCTGAGTTCTTTGCACTTGATACCGCAGCCGAGGAAGCAGAATGGCTTCGGGAGCTCATGTATGATCTTCCAGTGGTTGAGGCGCAAATACCGGCGATACCGATATACTGCGACAACCAGGCGACTGCGTCGGTGGCATCAAATGATCTCTTCAACGGGAAGAAGAGGACTGTGCGGTTGAAGCAAAGGCCAGTACACGATCTTATCAAGAGAGGTGTTATTTCAGTGATTGATGTTCGGAGTCAGGAGAACCTGGCGGATCCGTTCACCAAGGGCCTCAAGCGCCAGCTGGTCGATGACACAGCTTGTAAAATGGGCTTGAAGGTATTCTGATATTGTATTATTGTATTCCTACCATAAAGTTTTATGCTATTAGTTCAAAGATTTTATCTACTAGGCATCTAGCTTTTGGTTCAAGGGAGGACCACTAATCGGAAAAATATCAGGAACGGTAGGTACATGTTCTATTGGGAATGGAGAGGTTACGGACCTATAACCACGGTTGTCTACTGTTGTTTTCTGCGAAAAACGGTTCCTGTGGGAAGGTTGGCCTAATTGCCTTAATGAGTTCTCAGGCAGAGTGAATGCCTGGTGTGCTTTATAGGAGGCACAGTAGAGCAGCACTACAAGGAGTGAAACTCCATGCTACAGTGGGTGACTCCACAATGAGGTTCCTATATGTGGGGTGCTGTCCAGTAATAGGATAAAGCCTCGGCTTTGCAGGCCAAGTCACAGCGGCGTAGCACCGCAAATAGGCAGTTAGCCTAATGCTGTATGTTAAAAATAAAGAGGGGTGTAGTCAGCACTACAAAGAGGAGGAGTTCCTCATGTTACAGTGGCACGACACCACAATGAGGTACCCGGTTAGGGATAAAACCTCGGCCTTGCAAGCCATGTCGTTGCGGCGTAACACCGCAAGGGAGCCTAAGGCTTCATGCTAGGTAGTTTGGCACTATAAAGAGGCGGTTGCCTCATGCTACAGTAGTATGACACTACGATGAGGTTCCCGGTACGGGATAAGGCCTCGGGTTTAAGCCATGTCATGGCGGCGTAGCACCGCAAGGGAAGCGCAAAGCGTTTCATGCCATCTCTCTTCATAATGAACTCACCTATAGTGTATGGACAAAGAGATATCAGGTCGTCTCTTGAGGGTAAACTTGTAGACGTCCAAAATTATACACTGAAATCAGGCTGGCACAGGACCTTTAATGTGTAGCCAGAAGCACATGTAACTATATTATGTGAGTGGAAAGAATTTCAGCTATGATACAGAATTCAAGGTTTAGTCCATTCTTGTATTATAGTCTGATTTTTGACCCATGCGGAAAGATTCAAGTCGTCAGCGACATCTCTCCTAATGCATGATGGACAGTTACTGTGGGGAACACTTATACCCATATATAGAGATATCTGGGGGATTGTTGGAGTTTTGGCCTTTCCTTTAGAAACTTTAGTCCCACATCGGATAGGCCAAAGAGTTTGTATCTCTATATATTAGCTTTGCTATTATTGGAGATGCACATGTGGTGTGGAGGCGCACATGGGTTTGCCATGTGGGGTTATTTTTCTAATGGAAAAAAGGCTAAAATCAACAATAAAAGCATTCATGCTTTTTGCTCTTGGAAAATTTATTTCCATAGGAGCTAAGCCCCGTAGGGGCTTAGCAACTCGGACTCGGACTCGGGCTCATGGGCTCATGAGGCGTAATATGGCATTTTGTTGGCGCACTTTACACTTAGCACGTCAGCATCGTTGCTAGGCGCATAGTGCGCTTTAGTTGCGCTCGTTGCGCGAGCCACTTGCGCAGCCACGTTGCGCAAGCCCAGTTGCGCTGCCCAGTTGCGCATGCCCAGGTGCGCAAGTCCAGTTGCGCTGCCCAGGTGCGCATCCAGGTTGCGCTCAGGTTGCGCTTGGGTGCGCTGGGTTGCACTGGGTTGCGCAGGATTGCGCTGGGTTGTGCTGGATTGCGTTGGTTGCGCAATGTGCGCAGTGTGCGCAGTGTACGCAGTGCGTGCAGTGCGTACAGTGTGCGCAGTTCAGTGCGCAGTGTGCGCAGTGTGCGCAGTGCGTGCAGTGCGCGCAGTGTGCGCAGTTCAGTGCGCGCTCTGTCGCGCAAAGTGCATGGAGTGCTGGGTGTGCGCAGTTGGCAGCAAAACGTACGTTTGCATGTTCTGGACGGTTGCTACATGTTCTGGGTGGTTATTACCACGTCCCTAACTTTGTGGCAACCGACCAGTTGCTGCAGGGCCTATATAAGGCATCCTCTCTCTCAAGGCTCAATATAGAAGAAAAAGAGAAGCCACCAGAAAGTTTACGAAGTGTTCTTTAGCACAAGTAAACAGAGAATTCAGATGTGTTCTTTAACACAGTTCTGATCTGCAGCCTTCGAGAGAGGGAGGAAAGGCGCCGCACCAGCGTTGCTTTTGCATGGGAGTTCGTGTCCATCCGATGAGTCAGAAGAGCAGGAGTGTTCCAAGTTCTCCGACGAACTTGCTGGTTCCTGGAAGCTGTTCGTGTAAGGCGAATAAAGCTTTGAGCAACGGTGATCATTCACCCCAGCAGGAGTTCTTCCATCTTTCGCCAGTCACCTTCTTCGTTGTTGCCAGTAACTCTGATTGTATCTTCTTTTTAGAAGTACTACGATCTGATTGCTGTGATTACGAAATCTTTTTAGATTCTCGTAATATCATAACGATATCTTTTTAGATCTTCGTTATACTTGCGCAACCTTCCTAGAAGTGTTGCGTTGGAACATTGTTTTTACAATTGTTTCATATTCTCAGTTTTCCATCGAAAAATTGTGCCCCGGCACTAACACATTTTTATCACTTACTAATATTATCTTTAAAATTATTAACATAACGTATCACTACTGGAGACATATACACCTATTAGAAAAGACCACTCCGTTTTAATCGTGACGCTTCATGTTCTATCGAAAATATTCCTATTGGTTAGTCTTGGCTTTCTTTATCCTGGGGGGGTCTGAATTTTTTTTTTTTTCCGAAGGAAGTGCCGACACTGATTTGTTTTGTTATCTGATGTATAGTTGGCTTTGGCGGGTTTTCATTTTGTGTATCTAATATGCCTGTGATATTGTAACAAGCCATTATTTGTATTCGATGGGTTTGATATTGGTATCAGTAAATTGGGATACCATACCTGAAGAGTTGTATTACACTAAGACCCTGTTTGGTTCACTGTAATGTAATTGTAATCAAATGAAAAGAAAAAAAAAATTGATTACAATTTCATTACGTGTACCAAAACGAGACAATTCCTATAATTTTGGACTCAAATGCTAGACACGTCACTTCTGCAGGTGTGTCTAAAGTGAATTCCTTTTTTTTTTTTTGAGATATTGACACAATGATAAGTTGTTTGGAGCTGATTGAGTTGATGATCCAGTACAAAACTCCTGCATATTACAAAAAAGTATATTTAGTTAGTTTTTTTATGACTACATAGTTGGAAATTTCTATGAAGAAAAAGAAAGACTAGAGGTTCACAAATTGCTTTTGGTATTATAATTATAGTTTAGCCTTTCATCTGAATATTTCATGTGCTTGTGTTAAATTTTGCTTTGCATATTCAATCCGGACGGTGGGAGGTTGATGTAATGTTTCTCCTTTTCTAATATCATTTTTCCTAATTTGCTAATATTTTTCATTGAAGTTGATACTGTAAAAAACAAAATGTAACGTTAAGATATTATAAGCTTAGTTAATGAAATACTTTGTATCCCATTTGTACATTTTCTCTTGTCATAAATATGTATATGGAATAATAAAGAAATCTATGTTGAATATGGACATGAACAATATCGATGTTGATAATTAAAATTAGAAAGGGAACAAAATACATTCATAAGAATATGTTTGGTTGTTAAAAATGGAAAGTGCAAGTCCAATATATTAATAAGTTGCACATATATATAAAAAAAATTTTTGACAAACATGCTATTTTACGATTCAATATTGATGTGCTACTTTAAGATTCAAAAATAGAAGTTCACATCTTCTAAATCTTGAAGAACTTTTTATGATAAAGTCCATTAGTTAAATTTTGAGTTGTGATTTTCGCCATGTATTAGGTGTGGACTTTCAGGGTTGGTCCTGTGTAGTGTCCCGTTCCGCGAAGGTACTAGATAAACAGAGAGATCGGATTGTTGGCTCTGTAATAGAAAATGATTGATCTGGGTGAGTGGACAAAGACTCATTTTATGATTCGCTTACGCCTAATAAGAATCTAAGTTTTTGAATGAATGCTATTGATAATAACAAGATGGTAATCATTGAGTATGCTTATAAGATAATCCACATGTTACTATACAAAGAAAAATAAGAGAGTTAACATGTATACTAAGAAGAATTGTTGCCTACTAATAAGAAATGATATGATGCATGTCATGCTAAAGTAGAATGTTGTCGCGATCAATGAACTGTTGCCATGCTAAATAAGATAAAAACAAAGTATGCTTTTACATCCCTAATTGTATGCTATCAAATAGTAGACTGCTATGCTCACTGTTATAGAAATGTTACTATGCTTAACTAAAGATTGTCTTGTGCCTGATTGTATGCTGAAACGAATGAATGAATGACGACAATTGTATCGATCGAATGAATAAACGAAAAAGAGAAAAGCAGAGCTATGACTCTGTTGTTTGAATGAATGAAATGAAAAGAGAAGCTATTGGCTCTGTTATACGAAAAGAAGAGAAAAGACGGAATGATTGCTGATTGATAACATGTGCATTGAATAGTTTTAGTTGATAGAATAAATAGTTCATGCATTGGTGTCACGACCCGCACCCAGTGTAGGAGCACGAGACGTGGGTACGTCCAGCCTACGCTGCAATGTCGGCAAAAGAACGATGTCCTAGGTCACAACATCTAACACAGTATAAATGTACATATACAAAAATACACTCTCCAATAGTAGGACAATATAGAATGTACAACTCAATCACAACTCTAATATGGATAAACAACACGATAAGATAGATATGAAATCACAGAGTGCAATACAACCAGAAGAAATAAGTCTAAATGTTTAACAACACAAATTCCAACATCTGAATAATACATCTCATGAAATGACAACGGAAAGTAAGATAAGATAAGCTTAGCAGTCTATCCTAGGCAAGTGTCGCAAGTCTATCAATAGGGTAGCATCCTCAACGCAAACTAGATCCTCATGAGGGTCCAGGTCGCAAGCTTAGCAGTCTATCAATAGGGTAGCATCCTCAACGCAAACTAGATCCTCATGAGGGTCCAGGTCGCAAGTGTCGTCTATACCGGCTCCGTAATAGGTGGGATAGAACTCCTCCTCATCCTCTGTAATATTTTTAATATGTCCAGTCAGGACATGAGCGAATACATAACTCTCACGCAGTTCATATCATGGCAGAAAATATAAAACAAGCAATAGAATAAATTACATAAAACGTTGTAAAAAATATACATGAATAGTAAGAGAGATATCTAAAAATAGGAAATATATGTATGGAAAGTAAGAACTGTAAGTGACTAAGTGATTTAGAGCACAAGATGGTTATGTAACCGGCTTGATTTGCACATGACTAAGTTACAGAGTTGCACATGACTACCTACTTTAGAATTGATCACATAACCACTTCTTGTCACGACCCGCACCCTAGAGTAAGGGCACGAGACGTGGGTACGTCCAACCTACGCTGCAGTGTCGGCGGTAGAACGCTGTCCTAGGTCAAACATCTAACAATATAAAGGTACCTGTACAGTATATACTCTCCGAATGGAGGTGACATAGCAGATACAGTCTCAATCACAACTAAGGTAGAGCGAGATAAAAGATAGGTAAAACATGAAATCCAAAAAAGATACAGCAGATAGAAGTCTAAGTGTCTAAGATACACAAACCCAGAAAATATCTCAAAGCTCAATACAGTAATCCATAGAATAAATACAACTCAATACAACTGAAATAACTAACTATACAATCTCTACTGTGTCTCCTCTAGGCTAGCAGGCAACCTCCAGGATATCTGTAAAATTTATCAACATGTCCAGTCAGGACATGAACGAGCACATCTCATCTAAAAAATCCAAGTAAATGACAGACAACTATAAAGCAGTTATAGACAGTTGTATTGATGAAAATGGCAGTTTATATTCAGGTGATGGTAAGAAAGAAAGATAAAGTGCAAGGAAAGTAAATAACTAAACAAGAGAAGAATCATAGCAATGAAGACTGTAAAAAAATAGAACTAGCTGAACCAGGGTAACATGATATAAGTCCAGACAGTAAATGTAAACAAGTGTAAGACCAACGTAAATCCAGACAATATGAATCTGATACCAGGTGATTCCAGTACAAGATGAGTCCGGTATGAGATGATTCCAGTCAGTAATCAAAGATTCCAGGGTGAGTCCAGCCTATACTCTAGCATTGTGTTTTAAAATACCGAGTTTGACATATAAACGGCTGTAGGTAATACGGCACATCACACACCGGGCCGGGTGTGAGATAGCTATCATTTCAGTAGATTCCAGTTGGAAGATTCCAGATTGGGGTATGTCTACATGTCTTACTCTAGTATTTCCCCTCCCAACAAGTGAATCCAGAATTCTGACACAATGATTCAAGATGAGTCCAGCCAAAATATAATGATACCAGTAAATAATTCCAATAAATGATTCCAGTAGGTGATTCCAGTAATAGAAGCCAGGAATGATGATACCAGTAATAGAGGCCAGAAAATAAATATGTGTCGTATACATGAATCCAAAATATCCATACGTGTTGTAACAGAGATTCACATACAACTAACTAGAACTGAAGTACAGTAATTGACAAATAAATGAGAGAACTATCAGAGAATGTACTCGCCTGATGTCTGAATATCCAAAGTAAATATACTGTCCGATGAGAGGTGTCAGGCTCCTAATCAGAACAACACAAGTCACAACAAGTCCAAAATGACAATATTAAGTTCTACTATGCATTCTATATGATTCTAGGTCAATCTAGACTAAAGTCAACTCTTGGTCAACTTGGTCAACCCTGAAAGTCAAACCTAGGTCAACTATGGTCAGACTAGGTCTAACAAGTCTAAATTAGGTCAAACAAGTTATTTTAGGTCTAAACAAACTAAGTATATGCAAATCAAGTATCCAAGATAGCTGCTAACTCATAGCCTAAGTCACTTGTTAAACCAAGCACAAAACTAAACCATAAGCTAACAAGGCACACAAACTTAGTCATATAATGCATATATATTATTCACATTCACATATTCATATACATAGATATATAGGAAAGCTATATATATATAGGCACATACATATATATATATATATATATATATATATATATATATATATATATATATATATATATATATATATATAGAGAGAGAGAGAGAGAGAGAGAGAGAGAGAGAGAAAGAGAGGTAAAAGAGTAAGTGAGTATGTGTGTGTTTGGCATGTGTGTGAAAGGATATGTGTTAATATTTTAAAATTTAGTGATAGGTAGGTGTATGTGACATGGGATACATGATGTCAAAGGGTGTATGAATGTATGTGTGTAAAAGGTTATAGGTTAACTCAGTTTATAGAAATATATACATACATACTTACCTTGTATACATGCATACATACATATCATGTATATTACATTTACATGATACATACATGTATACTTGTATTATATTATACTTACATTCATGCATATTAGATACTTATATTTATATTAACATATTGCAAACATTCATTTCATTCATGCATCTATGTATTACCTACATGTTTTATACATATGCATACATTGTATATTCATATCATTTCATACATTAACATAGAGACATACAAACATACACACATCATATATTTCATACCTTGCATTACCTACATATCATGTTATATATTATCATTCATTCCTTTCATATATTACATTCTATATTACCTATATACATGTATTTCCTCCATTCATTCATGCTTGCATCATATACTCTACATTACCATACATGTTATCATTATATATTGCATTACAATATTTATACATTATGCATTCATATCTATCATTACATATATATCTTGCATTCATATCTAGCATTCATTATATACTTTCATGCATACATTGTATATCATTCTTTCATTCATGCATTGCTTATATGCATTATATTAATAACATTCCTACATGCTTGTATTCAAACATATATATATAAATTAATGTAAAGAGAATATATATTATATATATATCATTTTATTCATCTGACATATCATGCATTACATACTCTATATTCATTTAATATCCATACTACATAGGCTCATAGGTTACACAAAATGCATATATCGTATAGTCACTCTTCTACTTAAAACCAATACTGTACCAATTGGGCATTCATTAAATTCTAGGATTAAAGTATGTTGTAGCTCTTCGTGTTAGCTTTCCGAAACTTTAAACGGATCGCATTTTCGTGTCCGAAAGCTCCCGAAATCGCAAAAATACCGAAACACGTTCGTCTTTCGTACAGTTGACACTCAAATAATTCTACAGAAAGTTACAGAAAGAATTTGGCTTATTAAAATATATATTTGGAAAGCTAACTTCGATACGGTTCTTTTAAAAAAACGGAAGGTAAATCGGAGTTCTAAGCTAAAAGTTATGACATTTCTAAGTTGCTTTGGTTAATAAAAATGTGGATGAAAATTATGACGGACTTAGGTAGTTTGAGACAAAAGAAACACAAGTATATAACATAATATATCAAGAAGTCACTCTATACACTAATATATATATATATATATATATATATATATATATATATATATATATATATATATATATATATATATATATATATATATATATATATATAAGACACTATAGAACACATCTCCAATACAAAAATATGAGATTAAACATGTAATAATTCATTCATACATAACAACGACACATAGTGTGTCAAAATTTGGGGTTTTCCCACATGGACACAACCACAACACAAAGGACACTCCTATGACCTCCAAATGGACACGAAATGGACACAAATGAAGATACAACCATGGAGGTCATTCCTATGGGTTCAAAATAGACCTATATGCATGAGGAAATAAAAAGGAGAAGAGATTTATACCTTCCGGTAGATCGAATCGAAGAAAAGCCTTCCCGGAGCGACACCGACACGTAGAGATTCCAAAAGGACACGAACGAGCTCCGAATCCTCCCAAACTTGGGTAGCTTCCTCCTTGGCTAGAATGGAGAAGGGAAGAACAAGAGAGAGAGTGTGGATGAGAATAATGAGATGAACTTGAGCCTATCCTCTCCCAAAGTGGCTTGCCATATGGGGCTATTTGTCCTATTATGGTAAGGTCCAAAATGCCCCAACTAACCTATTCTATTAGTATTAGGAAAGGGCTAATTGGTTGGGGCTAAATTAGTCATTCTAAAGTCTCTAATCACACTAACCTTATCCATAATAATTAGTCTAACCTCTAACTAAAATATTTCTATCATGTGGGCCATGGCTAACTAATGTGTGGGTCCACTAAAGTCAACACTACCCCCGGGTCCCCGTTTCAAGTCGGATTGAGTTGAAATTCGAACCCGACTCAAATAACCCCAAAACAATATCATAAATAATAAAATAAATTTTAAAAATATTCAAAAATATAAAATGATAAAAATATTCCTGTTTCTGAAAACTGGGGGTGACAAATTCCTCGAAATTAAAACCAAACAATAGTAAAATGTCAAAATCACAAGTCATAATTTTAAATAGTTTAAAAATGATTAAAAATTACCAAAAATCATAATATGAAATAATTATCAATAAATAATAATTATAATTATAAAATTTCAAAATTACCCTCATCTGGAAAACTGGGTGTTACAATCCTACCCACCTTATAAAAAATTTCGTCCTCGAAATTAAGATGATTGCACCCCCTTCTAGGTCAAACATAGTCAAGGGTCAATCACTAGTCAATTTCTCAACATCCAAGTACTTGGTCATCAACTGGTCAACTTCTTATGGTTTTACCTATGCTACCTATCTAGGTGTTGGCAACTAGAATTTAGCAAAAGAGAAACTCTATAATATACTAGCTCTTAACTTTCCAATCCTATCAAGTCACCTATAACTAAATACCTACAAGCTAAGCACATGAATACCAAATACCATATATATATATATATGCTCAAGAACAACAACCCATCACATATATCCTAAGTATATCATCTATATATATATACATGACTGATCAACCAAGGGTTAAGGAAGACTAAACTTATAAGGGTCTGAAACAATGCTTAGAACTAGGCTAAGGATGAATGGTCTAAATAAAGGGGACATGGTATTTAGTGAAGGATTTGCACACTGCCTATAAAGGTGATCAACACAAAGGAACTCAACACGAAGAGAACTTAACTAAAATGAAAAAACTGAACCAAGTATAGGCTAAACAACATGTTTATAACCCTATACAACAATGGCCTATAGATACCAACTAACCTATATCCCATATGCCAATATCATCTGCAATCTATCTATGCAAATAGACCTCTCGGTCTTAGGTAAAACTACAACTATACTCAAAGGCAGGCTCTGGTCATGGGTGCCTCACTGGAAAAGGTAAGGGAAAGTAGTAATAATCATCAAGGCTGTAAGGCATACTAACATCCTATGTGTAACTGGTTGGTATTATAGATAACAGGAGAATTATCTGCAATGGGTTACTATTCTAACACCAATGCTAACTATCACCTCTAGGGTACAGACACTCTACAAGTCATCATACCATTATACTATGAAGGAACTACCTATGAATAAGATCTACAAAACTAAATATCCCTACTCCTAAGTCATTTATAACAATCAAAAGGGTACGATGTTTAAACCTTCTCAAGATACAATCTGTTAATCATATGCGTCTGTCCAAAATCATGTTGTCCAGAGTCTTCATCATGCTAGTGAGCAAGGCTACGATAATCACAGAGTCCTTGACTAAGGTACGTACCTCTAGGTTCATGGTATTTAAAATTTTCGCACTGCCGCATGCGGCGGCGAAAACCTTAAATTCCTATACCCGAGAATACATCCAAAATCTGACTATATGTCCTCATTATGCCAACTAACATGACTATCGAGGATTCTAGATCCCATGATTTAGGTGACCTAGCCCATATGATTTTCTCAGAAGAAAAACAAACACAACAAAAGAGTAATATGACAAAATTAATCAATCAACAAGGAACAGATGGAATCGGATTTCAAGGTAATTATAAAAGACAATTACGGGAATGGAATTGAGAAGAACGAAACTTGCAGCAAGATCTCCAACGGTCTGTGCATCCTCGACTGTCCTGACGATAGCTCGCCCTGCTGGTTTCCTCCAGTCTGATGCTGATACTGCACAAATCTCTGCTGCTGATGCTGCATAAATTGCTGCTGCTGAGAGAAACCGGAAACGAAAGGAAAAGTCTCTGTACAGACGGAGGTACAACTCCAATGTAGCAGAAACGCCAACCTGAGTCGGCACAACAGAAGCTACGGTCTCGAGGCCCTGATGAACAGGACGAGAGGTGGCTAGCCTCTCGATAGTATCCCCCGAATCGAAGCGATGAGATCGTGTCTTCATAACCATCATGAAGACAGATCAAAACAAGAAGCAATTTCTGAGAATGAAGCGAAAATTCAAAGGAGAACAGTTTATATTCAAGGGAAGTCAATAAGCAACAATTTTAGACAAAAGAAATCGGATTAAGAGTTTTTCCTAATGTGATTGAGTATCTCCAAAAATATCATAATCCTACTGCAGGCTGTAGTGATACTCTAGTTCGAATACCACTACATAAACTCGACCTGCATGGGCCACCACTAAAAACGTGTCACGACCCGTACCCTAGAGTAAGGGCACGAGACGTGGGTACGTCCAGCCTATGCCGCAGTGTCGGCGGTAGAACGCTGTTCTAGGTCAAATATATAACAATATAAAGGTACCTGTACAGTATATACTCTCCGAATGGAGGTAACATAGCAGATAAAGTCTCAATCACAACTAAGGTAGAGCGAAATAAAAGATAGGTAAAACATGAAATCCAAAAGAGATACAACAGATAGAAGTCTAAGTGTCTAAGATACACAAACCCAGAAAACATCTCAAAGCTCAATACAGTAATCCATAGAATAAATACAACTCAATACAACTGAAATAACTAACTATACAACCTCTACTGTGTCTCCTCTAGGCTAGCAGGCAACCTCTAGGCTATCTGTAAAATTTATCAACATGTCCAGTCAGGACAGGAACGAGCACATCTCATCTAGAAAACCCAAGTAAATGACAGAGAACTAT
Organism: Iris pallida; assembly: GCA_029216955.1. Taxonomy (NCBI): domain Eukaryota; kingdom Viridiplantae; phylum Streptophyta; class Magnoliopsida; order Asparagales; family Iridaceae; genus Iris; species Iris pallida. Next base: position 9,378,974 of record JANAVB010008398.1, read on the forward strand.
AAAGCAGTTATAGACAGTTGTATTGATGAAAATGGCAGTTTATATTCAGGTAATGGTAAGAAAGAAAGATAAAGTGCAAGGAAAATAAATAACTAAACAAGAGAAGAATCATAGCAATGAAGAATGTAAAAAAATAGAACTAGCTGAACCAGGGTAACATGATATAAGTCCAGACAGTAAATGTAAACAAGTGTAAGACCAACGTACATCCAGACAACATGAATCTGATACCAGGTGATTCCAGTACAAGATGAGTCCGGTATGAGATGATTCCAGTCAGTGATCAAAGATTCCAGGGTGAGTCCAGCCTATACTCTAGCAGTATGTTTTAAAATACCGAGTTTGACATGTAAACGGCTGTAGGTAATACGACACATCACACACCTGGCCGGGTGTGAGATAGCTATCATTCCAGTAGATTCCAGTTGGGAGATTCCAGATTGGGGTATGTCTACATGTCTTACTCTAGTATTTCCCCTCCCAGCATGTGAATCCAGAATTCCGACACAATGATTCAAGATGAGTCCAGGCAAAATATAATGATACTAGTAAATGATTCCAGTAAATGATTTCAGTAGGTTATTCCAGTAATAGAAGCCAGGAATGATGATACCAGTAATAGAGGCCAGAAAATAAATGTGTGTCGTATACATGAATCCAAAATATCCATACATGTTGTAATAGAGAATCACATACAACTAACTAGAACTGAAGTACAGTAATTGACAAATAAATGAGAGAACTATCAGAGAATGTACTCGCCTGATGTCTGAATGTCCAAAGTAAATATACTGTCCGATGAGAGGTGTCTGGCTCCTAATCAGAACAGCACAAGTCACAACAAATCCAAAATAACAATATGAAGTTCTACTATGCATTCTACATGATTCTAGGTCAATCTAGACCAAAGTCAACTCTTGGTCAACTTGGTCAACCCTGAAAGTCAAACTTAGGTCAACTATGGTCAAACTAGGTCTAACAAGTCTAAATTAGGTCAAACAAGTTATTCTAGGTCTAAACAAACTAAGTATATGCAAATCAAGTATCCAAGATAGCTACTAACTCATAGCCTAAGTCACTTGCTAAACCAAGCACAAAACTAAACCATAAGCTAACAAGGCACACAAACTTAGTCATATAATATATATATATATTATTCACATTCACATATTCATATACATAGATATATATAGGAAAGCTATATATATAGGCACATACATATATATATATATAGAGAGAGAGAGAGAGAAAGAGAGGTAAAAGAGTAAGTGAGTATGTGTGTGTTTGGTATGTGTGTGAAAGGATATGTGTTAATGTTCTAAAATTTAGTGATAGGTAGGTGTATGTGACATGGGATACATGATGTCAAAGGGTGTATGAATGCATGTGTGTAAAAGGTTATAGGTTAACTCAGTTTATAGAAATACATACATACATACTTACCTTGTATACATGCATACATACATATCATGTATATTATATTTACATGATACATACATGTATACTTGTATTATATTATACTTACATTCATGCATATTAGATACTTGTATTTATATTAACATATTGCAAACATTCATTTCATTCATGCATCTATGTATTACCTACATGTTTTATACATATGTATACATTGTATATTCATATCATTTCATACATTAACATAGAGACATACAAACATACACATATCATATATTTCATACCTTGTATTACCTACATATCATGTTATATATTATCATTCATTCCTTTTGTATATTACATTCTATATTACCTATATACATGTATTTCCTCCATTCATTCTGTAAAACCCCTAAATTTCTACTATATTTTTATCAATTTTGGTACTGATTTAAAATTTTTGTACTGTATGTCATGTAGTCGTATTGTACGTCGTATGCGAAATTTTGGTTGCTCGACGAGTACGAATATGTGCGAGCGTACATATTTTATAAAAACATTTTTCTTTTCTATTTTAATATACACCTTCAAAATTATATAATTATTATTCTTGCTATAAAAAGTTATTAATCATAAATAATATTTTGTATACTAGAAAAGCCTAATTATTGCATACAAATATTTCGTATTTATTTATTGGCCTATTTTAAATAAAAGTATAATTTTTGAAATTTATTAATAGTAACATTTTATTGTTCAAAAAGATATTTAAAAATATTTATTATTTTCAAAATTATTATTATTGGTATTTTAAAAAATATATTTGGAAGTTATTTTTGGCTATTTAAATCATGATTTGATTTTTGGAATTATTTAAATAGATATCCAAATTAAAATTTTAATTATTGATTTGATTTTAAACTAAGAGGATTTAATTTGATTAGATTTGGATTTGGATTTGGATTTGGATTTAATTGCTTTTAAACTAAATTAGGATATATCTAAATTGGGTTTTAAATATTCCTATTCCTATCCCAATGGGAATTCCTACATCCTATAAATAGGCAGGTACTCCTCCATTGTTCTCCACAAACCAAAGTTCTCCACCACAAATTGTGCGTGCCTCGTGTCCGTGATCCACCATCAAATTCCTATTCCATTACATTTACAATTACATTAATCTTTCGTGTCGACAACCCCGACACTTATAAATCGCTAATCCTAGCCATCCCCTGCCGTCCACCATGTCCCCGACACCTCCTCAGCCTGACCCCGCCACCGCAGCATATCGCTGCTGCCGCCAACCCATCACCTCCTGCCACCACCGCCGGCCACTCCGGCCGACCACCCATCACTCCAGCCCAAACCGCCCGACCAGCCTCCCTACACCGCCACCACCATCAGTAACCTCACCTCCACCATACCCAACTCCTCTCCCTACGACACCAACCATCCCGACAACCACTGCCAACACCGACTCCGGCCAACCACAACCGCCATCACCATCGTCACCGTTCGTCGACATCCCATCCGAACTCCCCGTCACCCACAGCCACCACCAAACACCAGAGAAAAAGAAATAGAAATCAAGACAAAATAAAACCCAACTCTTACCTCGTCGAACCCGTCGTCGACCACCGGCCAGGTCCGCCGGCAAGCCCGGCCGAGCCATCCCTTCTCCTCTTTCCGTTGATGCCCCACCGCGCCGCCTACCTCCTCGACCGGCCACCAGCAAACCCATGCCCGCCGGACCAACCCACTTCGACCGATCCAGCGCCCGTCCGCCGCTCTCCCCACTTCTATCCACCGCGGCCTCGCCGTCTCCACCGCGCCCCCTCTTCCTCCTCCGTTCGCCGAACACCGCGCCCACCGCGTCCGCGCTCGCCAGCCTCAAACCCCTCCGCGTGACCTCTCTGCCCCGCTCGCCGTCCGCCCGCAGCGCCGCGTTTCCGCCGCCACCCCCTCTCTCTCTCGATCCCCTCCCGCCGCCTCCTTCCTAGATCGGCGGCGCCACCGTCATCAGCCCCGGCCCGCTCGCTCCCGACTTCGTCCCTCTCTCTCCTTCTCACTGCCTCCCTCTCTCGCAGACTCCTCCGCTCCCTTTCTCTCTCCTCCCCCTCAGTTTCTTTTGCTTTTTTTATTGTTCTTTATTTTTTTATTAATTTTGCTGTGTGCTTCCTCCGAGAGAGAAGCAGCAGTGTACAGTTCCTATTATAATAATAATAATAATAATTATTATTATTATTTTATTATTATTAATAAGAGAATTATTGAGAATAGCATTAAGAATAGTTTATTATTTATTTTTATTTTCTTGGTGTTTAATTTTCCTTAGATTTTGGGATCTGTAGGGGTCTCATCCCGAGGAGAAGGGATACTTTTAAATATTTGTGTTTTAAACTTGCTAAGTGTTAATTACTACTGATACATAATAAATATTAAATTATTTCTTAGTATTGTTATTATTATGAATATTTTTATTACTATTAGAGAATTACTTCCTATTACAATTATTTTTGGATTATTTATGAAAATATTATTTCTAACTATTTTTATAAAGAAAGTTTTTACCAAAGATTATACTTTTAGTTTTAACCCAAAAAATAAAATAATACATATAATGATCTTCTAGCCTTTTTCAAAAAAATTTATTTTGACAGATAAAGTATAGCTTTCTACCAAAATTTTATTTTAGTAAACTTAGAATATTTCGCCTAAAAACGATTTTTATAACTACCTATATATTTTCGGTAAATATAATAAATTTCAAGGATTATAAGTAATTTTCTAAAATTGAATACGTATATATTTATCCAAATCTTCCTTCGATTATCCTCATGTCCATGACCAAGCCATTAATCCTACGTCCATCGTCAATTCCGTCCTTCCTCCTGACCACCCTAACTAAATTGACCGTCCCGGACCCGTTGGAACTGTCCGTACCAATATCCGAGGTCCCCTTGTACAGTTGTTGCACCAAAGTCGCAGATCGTGCCACCGTGATCATTGCAGCACACCAGGTGTACTATCAGGCAAGACACCTTGCCATTAGCTGTTTAATTATTTTTAGCTCATATTTCATGCATGTCTATTATTTTCTTTATAAACTGTGATACATGGCATAACTGTTCTTTTATATTTCCTGCTGTGTATTATTTTACAAATTAAACCTAGATTAAGGGACCACCTTGTGTGTCGCATTCATTGGCCTTGACACGTTGTAAACACGAAGTTGTGTGTCGCATGTAGAATACGGAAGTGCGTGATTGGCTGGCCACCAGTACGTACAAGCCGTGCGATAGGAATAACCGCTAATAGAGGTTGCATGCTAGTTTGACTTAGCGGTTATAGAGGTTAATGTTGTGGATACAACATAATAGGCATTGGGCGGGGAGGACAATTCCTTAGTGTATGGGCTTCGATGCACTTCCCTTGTGACCCGGACTCTCCGCTGGAGATACGGGATTTATGACACATGATTACCCATGCTCTTCCTGCTGGGGCCTCTGGTGCCCAAGAGGGGACTATGCCAATCCTATTCAGCCAGGGTTCATGCGTAGGAAGGATTGTTCTTAACAACATTTCACTTAGAATGGTAGGCTACCCTATCCGTTAGGTACGAGTACTTTTGGTTTGGGTACTTGTATCTGACCGTGACTTGGAACAATAACTTATCGCGGATTAGTTCATCACATCTTGTCCTTGTTTGGTTGTAGGTGTGACTTACTACTTCGATGAGAAGGTATTGAACCTTGTTGGGGTCCGGATACCATATCGGATTCTTAGCATGGAAAGGTACGTCGCCGTGAATTAGTTTACCATCTCCTGTCCTTGTTTGGTTGGGGGGATGGTACGCTCGTTCAGTAGGTGCGTATTGGACCATGTTATAGATTCGATTTACTTATTTATTGAGCAATATTTATTCAGTTTATATGACATGCTATGATGTGTCTTGTTACGTCCCTCTGAGGACATGGTTGTCTTGCCAGGTGTGTGCTATTGTCTTTCGCAGGTGCTTTAGCTCTAGCCGTGCTCATTGCTATTTCTCGAGGATGATTGCACTTGGATCGTCTTCGCTTTGCTCGCCACTTATTTCATTTTTCTATGTACTTTTCCTTATTTTGTTGGTAGTGGATTTGTCTCCGCCCAACATATTGTATCAAGACAAATTTATTCTCATTATATGATCTTTTATTCATTTATTTTGTGTAGATGAGATTAGTATTGGATCTACTGCATTTTACAGCTTATGTATTTATACGAGGCTTCCATATATTGGAGTATACTTCGTATGAATACAGCTGGCATGTCTATGTTCCTAGTCCTACGTATTTTGGGACTGGGGTGTTACATGTTTTTGTGGTGGCCCATGCAGGTCGACATAAATTGTTTGGTTACCTTACCGTACCAAGCAAGCCTGCGTATAGGATTAGAAGTCTAGGATCTCATCCACATACTTGACCTCTTTCTTGATTTTATCTACCGTTGACTCATCAATTGCATCTTGCTTGCTTCCTTCCATCCCTATTCTTATCTTCCCTTCGTGCTTGCTAGAGATTGACCCTACTAGTTAGATGTCCCAAACACCCTTAGCTTAATTCTTTTAAGTTGGGTAGAACACCCCACGACCTGACACGCCCTTGACTATTAAGACCATAGAGACTAGAGGAAATCTAACCCATTTGGTCAACCAAGCCTTGGTCAATAAAACCGTAGAATGATGGTATAGGAATAAACAAGACTTAGGTTCCTATGACTCTTAGACTATTCATATTTGTTCCTTATTTCAATCTTAATCTCGTGCGTATATTTTTACTACCTAGACTAATGATGCTAAAGTAGCCTAATTTTTGCAAGCTCAATTCTTTATCAAGCTTGTTCATGACATAAGTTATTGGAGGCCTCCACTAACAGATTGTCTAATCAGAACCGGTGCATAATGGTCCGATCAACCGAGTGCACTTTGGTTCGCTTTTGTCTATTACTCTACGTGGATGGAAACATAATTAAACGTGGCCCTTACAATCCATCCACGACTGCCTTGACAATTCCTTTGAAATTCTTTTCGGTCGTCTTTGAATCACGTACTCGTATTCGATAAGATCGTCTTTTAAACCCCTTAATGCTTTCGCCTTCACCTATTCTAGAAGGACGAACGCGTTATACTAGCACTCCCTCTCGCCTTCCTATCGGCTATGACCATTCTCCCTCGATATTGCTATATCTTCATCCTAAACTCCTCGCCCTCCTTCTCGGCCCTATAATTACTGTCATGACCTTCTAATCGAGTAAACCTAATTCATTCTCTAATCGTGCCCTCAACCTACTCTCAAGAGACCATAACTTTAAGGCCTTTAAATTATTTTATTTGAACCCATACTATTCTTTATTGTGCGACTATCTTCACCTTATTGAAATCACGACGCTAATGCAAGTTTTCATTAAAACGTCGTTCCCTTGTCTTGATTTGATTATGCTTCCTTATCGATACCCCCTTTGCCTTTCACACCCCCTACTAATTCTTAATTTCGAGGACGAAATTCTTTTAAGTTGGGTAGGATGTAAAACCCCTAAATTTCTACTATATTTTTATCAATTTTGGTACTGATTTAAAATTTTTGTACTGTATGTCATGTAGTCGTATTGTACGTCGTATGCGAAATTTTGGTTGCTCGACGAGTACGAATATGTGCGAGCGTACATATTTTATAAAAATATTTTTCTTTTCTATTTTAATATACACCTTCAAAATTATATAATTATTATTCTTGCTGTAAAAAGTTATTAATCATAAATAATATTTTGTATACTAGAAAAGCCTAATTATTGCATACAAATATTTCGTATTTATTTATTGGCCTATTTTAAATAAAAGTATAATTTTCGAAATTTATTAATAGTAACATTTTATTGTTCAAAAAGATATTTAAAAATATTTATTATTTTCGAAATTATTATTATTGGTATTTTGAAAAATATATTTGGAAGTTATTTTTGGCTATTTAAATCGTGATTTGATTTTTGGAATTATTTAAATAGATATCCAAATTAAAATTTGAATTATTGATTTGATTTTAAACTAAGAGGATTTAATTTGATTAGATTTGGATTTGGATTTGGATTTGGATTTAATTGCTTTTAAACTAAATTAGGATATATCTAAATTGAGTTTTAAATATTCCTATTCCTATCCCAATGGAAATTTCCACATCCTATAAATAGGCAGGTACTCCTCCATTGTTCTCCACAAACCAAAGTTCTCCACCACAAATTGTGCGTGCCTCGTGTCCGTGATCCACCATCAAATTCCTATTCCATTACATTTACAATTACATTAATCTTTCGTGTCGACAACCCCGACACTTATAAATCGCTAATCCTAGCCATCCCCTGCCGTCCACCATGTCCCCGACACCTCCTCAGCCTGACCCCACCACCGCAGCACATCGCTGCTGCCGCCAACCCATCACCTCCTGCCACCACCGCCGGCCACTCCGGCCGACCACCCATCACTCCAGCCCAAACCGCCCGACCAGCCTCCCTACACCGCCACCACCATCAGTAACCTCACCTCCACCATACCCAACTCCTCTCCCTACGACACCAACCATCCCGACAACCACTGCCAACACCGACTCCGGCCAACCACAACCGCCATCACCATCGTCACCGTTCGTCGACATCCCATCCGAACTCCCCGTCACCCACAGCCACCACCAAACACCAGAGAAAAAGAAATAGAAATCAAGACAAAATAAAACCCAACTCTTACCTCGTCGAACCCGTCGTCGACCACCGGCCAGGTCTGCCGGCAAGCCCGACCGAGCCATCCCTTCTCCTCTTTCCGTTGATGCCCCACCGCGCCGCCTACCTCCTCGACCGGCCACCAGCAAACCCATGCCCGCCGGACCAACCCACTTCGACCGATCCAGCGCCCGTCCGCCGCTCTCCCCACTTCTCTCCACCGCGGCCTCGCCGTCTCCACCGCGCCCCCTCTTCCTCCTCCGTTCGCCGAACACCGCGCCCACCGCGTCCGCGCTCGCCAGCCTCAAACCCCTCCGCGTGACCTCTCTGCCCCGCTCGCCGTCCGTCCGCAGCGCCGCGTTTCCGCCGCCACCCCCTCTCTCTCTCGATCCCCTCCCGCCGCCTCCTTCCTAGATCGGCGGCGCCACCGTCATCAGCCCCGGCCCGCTCGCTCCCGACTTCGTCCCTCTCTCTCCTCCTCACTGCCTCCCTCTCTCGCAGACTCCTCTGCTCCCTTTTCTCTCTCCTCCCCCTCAGTTTCTTTTGCTTTTTTTTTACGGAAAATTTCAACAGTAGCATAGAAGTTTATCGAAATTGCATAAAAGACATAAAGTTTGGAAAAATTGTAGAAGGGGTACCGTCGCGCCCAATTTTGGGGCGCCAAAAATTACTTCCCCCTCTAATTCCCGGTTTAGTTGGTTAAAAAAAAAAAAGGCGCCCAAAAATAGGGCGTCAAATTTACATATTTTTTTTAAAAAAAAGGGCGCCCCTAAAAGGGGCGCCGAATTTGCATTTTTTTTGGATATGACAGGAAAAGAGAAAAAGGAAAAAGAAGGAGCGGGAGGATTAAGTGGCGCCCCTTTTTGGTTTCTACATTTTTTGTGTTCACATTTTTTTGTGTTCACATTTTTTTACACATTTTTTTTTGTGTTCACATTTTTTCAGTTTTTTGGTCGGGTGCTACACTGTAAATTCGGCGCCCCTTTTTGGGGCGCGCTTTCTTCTTCTTTTTTTAAATGGCGCCCTTAAATGGGGCGCATTTTTTATTTTTTTAAAATTTTTTTAATCCTACGGATTAAGTGAGGTTTACGGGAGGATTAAGTGTGGATGATGATGGGAATTAATTTTTGACGACCAAATTTTGGGCGTCAAAAAAATTGGCGCCCCAAAATTGGGCGCGATGATGCCCTCTCTACAATTTACCCAAACTTCATGTCTTTTACGCAATTTCGATAAACTTCTATGCTACTGTTGAAATTTTCCGTTTTTTTATTGTTCTTTATTTTTTTATTAATTTTGCTGTGTGCTTCCTCCGAGAGAGGAGCAGCAGTGTACAGTTCCTATTATAATCATAATAATTATTATTATTATTATTATTAATAAGAGAATTATTGAGAATAGCATTAAGAATAGTTTATTATTTATTTTTATTTTCTTGGTGTTTAATTTTCCTTGGATTTTGGGATCTGTAGGGGTCTCATCCCGAGGAGAAGGGATACTTTTAAATATTTGTGTTTTAAACTAGCTAAGTGTTAATTACTACTGATACATAATAAATATTAAATTATTTCTTAGTATTGTTATTATTATGAATATTTTTATTACTATTAGAGTTAATTACTTGCTATTACAATTATTTTTGGATTATTTATGAAAATATTATTTCTAACTATTTTTATAAAGAAAGTTTTTACCAAAGATTATACTTTTAGTTTTAACCCAAAAAATAAAATAATACATATAATGATCTTCTAGCCTTTTTCAAAAAATTTTATTTTGACAGATAAAGTATAGCTTTCTACCAAAATTTTATTTTAGTAAACTTAGAATATTTCGCCTAAAAACGATTTTTATAACTACCTATATATTTTCGGTAAATATAATAAATTTTAAGGATTATAAGTAATTTTCTAAAATTGAATACGTATATATTTATCCAAATCTTCCTTCGATTATCCTCATGTCCATGACCAAGCCATTAATCCTACGTCCATCGTCAATTCCGTCCTTCCTTCTGACCACCCTAACTAAATTGACCGTCCCGGACCCGTTGGAACTGTCTGTGCCAATATCCGAGGTCCCCTTGTACAGTTGTTGCACCAAAGTCGCAGATCGTGCCACCGTGATCATTGCAGCACACCAGGCGTACTATCAGGCAAGACACCTTGCCATTAGCTGTTTAATTATTTTTAGCTCATATTTCATGCATGTCTATTATTTTCTTTATAAACTGTGATACATGGCATAACTGTTCTTTTATATTTCCTGCTGTGTATTATTTTACAAATTAAACCTAGATTTAAGGGACCACCTTGTGTGTCGCATTCATTGGCCTTGACACGTTGTAAATACGAAGTTGTGTGTCGCATGTAGAACACGGAAGTGCGTGATTGGCTGGCCACCAGTACGTACAAGCCGTGCGATAGGAATAACTGCTAATAGAGGTTGCATGCTAGTTTGACTTAGCGGTTATAGAGGTTAATGTTGTGGATACAACATAATAGGCATTGGGCGGGGAGGACAATTCCTTAGCGTATGGGCTTCGATGCACTTCCCTTGTGATCCGGACTCTCCGCTGGAGATACGGGGTTGATGACACATGATTACCCATGCTCTTCCTGCTGGGGCCTCTGGTGCCCAAGAGGGGACTATGCCAATCCTATTCAGCCAGGGTCCATGCGTAGGAAGGATTGTTCTTAACAATATTTCACTTAGAATGGTAGGCTACCCTATCCGTTAGGTACGAGTACTTTTGGTTTGGGTACTTGTATCTGACCGTGACTTGGAACAATAACTTGTCGCGGATTAGTTCGTCACATCTTGTCCTTGTTTGGTTGTAGGTGTGACTTACTACTTCGATGAGAAGGTATTGAACCTTGTTGGGGTCCGGATACCATATCGGATTCTTAGCATGGAAAGGTACGTCGCCGTGAATTAGTTTACCATCTCCTGTCCTTGTTTGGTTGGGGGGATGGTACGCTCGTTTAGTAGGTGCGTATTGGACCATGTTATAGATTCGATTTACTTATTTATTGAGCAATATTTATTCAGTTTATATGGCATGCTATGATGTGTCTTGTTACGTCCCTCTGAGGACCTGGTTGTCTTGCCAGGTGTGTGCTATTGTCTTTCGCAGGTGCTTTAGCTCTAGCCGTGCTCATTGCTATTTCTCGAGGATGATTGCACTTGGATCGTCTTCGCTTCGCTCGCCACTCATTTCATTTTTCTATGTACTTTTCCTTATTTTGTTGGTAGTGGATTTGTCTCCGCCCAACATATTGTATCAAGACAAATTTATTCTCATTATATGATCTTTTATTCATTTATTTTGTGTGGATGAGATTAGTATTGGATCTACTGCATTTTACAGCTTATGTATTTATACGAGGCTTCCATATATTGGAGTATACTTCGTATGAATACAGCTGGCATGTCTATGTTCCTAGTCCTACGTATTTTGGGACTGGGGCGTTACACATTCATGCTTGCATCATATACTCTACATTACCATACATGTTATCATTATATCTTGTATTACAATATTTATACATTATGCATTCATATCTATCATTACATATATATCTTGCATTCATATCTAGCATTCATTTTATACTTTCATGCATATATTGTATATCGTTCTTTCATTCATGCATTGCTTATATGTATTATATTAATAGCATTCCTACATGCTTGCATTCAACCATATATATAAATTAATGTAAAGAGAATATATATCATATATATATATCATTTTATTCATCTAACATATCATGCATTACATACTCTATATTCATTTAATATCCATACTACATAGGCTCATAGGTTACACAAAATGCATATATCGTATAGTCACTCTTCTACTTAAAATTAATACTGTACCAATTGGACATTCATTAAATTCTAGGATTAAAGTATGTTGTAGCTCTTCGTGTTAGCTTTCCGAAACTTTAAACGGATCGCATTTTCGTGTCCGGAAGCTCCCGAAATCGCGAAAATACCGAAACACGTTCGTCTTTCGTACAGCTGACACTCAAATAATTCTACAGAAAGTTACAGAAAGAATTTGGCTTATTAAAATATATATATTTGGATAGCTAACTTCGATACGGTTCTTTGAAAAAAAAGGAAGGTAAATCGGAATTCTAAGCTAAAAGTTACGACATTTCTAAGTTGCTTTGGTTAATAAAAATATGGATGAAAATTATGACGGATTTAGGTAGTTTGAGACAAAAGAAACACAAGTATATAACATAATATATCAAGAAGTCACTCTCTACACTAATATATATATATATATATATATATATATATATATATATA
>JANAVB010008398.1:9396429-9503929 GCA_029216955.1 Iris pallida
GGATGGACCGTCGGCTATGGTAAGAATCACTGAAAAGTGATACATTTGTTGCTAAGTTTTCTGACATGAGTTGCTTAAAGAATAAATTGTTGCTAAGAATTATTATGTCCCTTTCAAAAAAAACATCTGATAATCGTGCTTGTAACTGACCCTAAGAATGTCTTGAAAAAGAGAAAAGATTGCTAGTGCTTTTGTCCCTAAGAAATGATATAGCTCACGAAACAAGCTGCGCACTTCACAAGAATGATTAGTCCCACTACAAAAATTTGTCAGATTAGCGACGTTCCAAAACATCGCTAAACTCGGCCAAAACGTCGCTAAACTAAATTAGCGACGTTTTCAGCGACCTTTAATAAATGACGAAAAAAGCGTGTCGCTAATCGAGAAAATGTTACAAAACGTCGCTAGGGCGACGTTATTTAGCGACGTTTATAACATCGCTAATTTGCGACGTTTACAAGTGGTCGTCGATTAGCGACACATTAGCGATGTTCTTGCGATGATGTGGTGGCATCAGATTGTTTGCCACGTCAACAATTTAGCGACATTTTTAGCGACCTTTATATTCGTCGCTAAATGTTAGCGACGAATATAAACGTCGCTAAAAACGTCGCTAAATTAAATAAAAATTAAAAAAAGAATCCAGAATACAAATGTACAATCTAAAATACAGAATCTAATCCCTGGGTTCGCCGACCCCTTCGGTGGAACACTCAACACCGGCCCGCACAATACAATCCAGAATAGACCAAAAATAATTGGTCATCTCCTCAAGCCTCTCGGAACATCATAATATGCATCACACATCACACAAACAAATATACATCACAATATGCATCACACAACAAGCTATACCAATATACTTCACACACAAGAAAATAAATATCCATCATAATATCCAAAAGAAGATATCCATCAAAACAAATATCCATCACAATATCTAGATGAGATATATCCATCAAAATAAATCCAGTCAATATATGTATCTACTGTCGTCTATGCTGGGGCAGATAGAACTCCCTCAGCTAGCGCACATAAGTAGGATCCGCGACAGCCAAATCAATATCCAGAGGAGATGGATGGCTGAAACTCCCGGTAGAACTGTCCTATGGTGCCACCTCCTCCTTCACAGCTCCCTCGACTTTAGGAATTACTTCTGGAGCAGCTCTCTGGTGCTGGAGCCACCTCATCTTTCATAGCCATCTGTGCCTCCCTCAAGCGAGATCCTCGGATCTTAGGTGCCATCTGTGAGAACGGGTGCCATATCGTTTGAGTACATTTTCGAAAGCAGATAAAATACAGAAAATTTGAATTTTTGCCAAGTGTGAGAACGGATGACTCAGAACACAACCCAAAATTTATTCTAGCATACATTAGTGTGAATCATCTATGTTCTATACATATGGTGTAGTATATGTTGTTATCGTATCTAGTATCTAAAGAATGTAACAGAATCAAGATGAATTCACATAATATAATACTAAGACATCATCTACTACTATATAAGATATACTGATAGTGTAATACCTGTAGTTCGTATTACGTATCTTGGAATACGTGTACGTATTTCCTTTTGTATTGCATATCTCTTGGCTTGGCTCGGTTTATTTTGGATTGGTTCGGCTAGGCTTGGGTTGCCTTGGTTCATCATGAACCAATGGAAGAACCCCTACCTACCACCCCCATCATCCTTTATTAACACATTCTTTCATTCTCTCTCTTCATTATTCTTCTTCTTCTCCACATTTACTCTTCCACCTACCAGGGAAGAGAGCTAGGCAAGTGCAACTTGTTTCATGATGGATCTCAAGTTTTATTGTTCCATTCTCTTCTTTACTTGATTCTAAACCTCTTTAGAACTTGGCATCTTTGGATTTGATGGATGAATTCTTGTAGATCTAAATTTGTAACTTTTTGGTTTTGTTGGTTTTGATCTCTAAAACTTAGTTATTTTTAAAAAACTAATAGTTCTATGTTGTAGAGAATTCAATTTCATGCAGTTTTGGCTTTCATTTCGCTTGATTTCGACTTCGGATGAGTAAGTTATGGCCATTACAAGTTTTCAGAACTTTCATGGCTGAACTTGCTGTTTGTGGACGATGAACCCCATGCGCCGGGAACCCCATGCGCCCAGGAGGCTATGCGCCGTGAAGTCCCGGCAACGCATCCCTTAACTCCGAGCGTGTCATGCGCGTAGGTTCCCTACGCGTATGTACTGAAGACGCAACGTGAGTTTTCCATGCGTCGATTGCGCAGGAATCCCATGCGCCAATTACGAAGGAATCCCATGCACCGATTGTACAGGAATCCCATACGTTGATTTGTGCAGGAATCCCATGCGCCGATTGCGCAGGAATCCCATGCACCGATTGCGCAGAAATCCCATGCATCGATTACGCAGGCATCTCATGTGCCGATTGCGTCGGAATCCCATACGCCGATTCGTGCAGGAATCCCATGCGCCGATTGCGCAGGAATCCCATATGCCAATTTGTGCAGGAATCCCATGCGCCAATTTGCGCAGGAATCCCATGCACCGATTTGTGCAGGAATCCCATGCGCCGATTGTGCAGGAATCCCATGCGCCGGAATTGCTCTATTTCGCTATTTTTGCCTGTTTAAGTTATTTTGTAGCTAGAATCTTAAAAAACTCAAAACATGAAAGTTATAGATCTTCTCCTTGGCTTCAAGAATATGTCACTAGTTATTTTATGCAAGTTTCTCTCATTTATGATAAGGTAAGAATAGAATACGATAATGGCCCACCGTGGCGCACTCTTAACAAGTAAACTGACATGATTTATCTCGACAAGCTGTTATGACAGCTAGTCTGACATGACAAGTATGAATGACCTGGACACTGTGGGCGATTGTGTTTGCACAAATAAACCAGTACTGTCTTGCATCATGTCTAGGATAGGGATCCTTGAGTACCACGGTCAGGGATACCTACTGCAATTGACTAAGGCTAATAAACTAGAATAATTCAGTAGTCATGAAGAGATTTTCCAGCTACAGGCAATCCCGTTATCTGGATGCACTAACGGACTTGTAGCCTACCGACGAGTAGGGCACATTTCCAGCACACAGTCAAGTGGTGCACCCTTCATAAACGGTCATTCGACCCGGATAACCTGGATGGTCTGCAGGGCTTATGGCTGTTGGAATAACCTCGTTACATCTTGCTAGTAACTAGGCCTGTGATAACCCTAGTTAGTTAAAGTATCAAGCCGTACTCCTTGCTTGGCCGTGATTGATTGAATGAAGTCTATTTCAGCTTAGTCTTATCCTGATCCTGTGCAAGATTGTGACAGGACATGATTATTGATGCTTGCCTTAACAATAATGATCGGGGGTCCAGTTCTGTTCAGACGAAGGGTTACAACCCCGGTCCTTGTTTGGTTTAAGGGTTATAACTTTGCTCCCGGAGCAGTTCTGTGTCCTCTCTTCGTTTATTGTCTTATTATAACCCCTGTCATGCTCGTCATGTTTTACCTTACTTCAATACCATGGTTAATTATACTGGCCTTAACAATAAAGATTAAGGGTCCAGTTCTGTTCAGACGAAGGGTTACAACCCCGGTCCTTGTTTGGTTTAAGGGTTGTAACCTGGCTCCCGGAGCAATTCTGTGTCCTCTCTTCGTTTATTGTCTTATTACCTTATCAATAATAATTGAGACGGGCTTCTATTCAGGCGAAGGATTGCAACCCCGGTCCTTGTTTGGTTTAAGGGTTGCAGTCTGGCTACTTGAATGGCTTCTCCGTGCTCAATATATTATTGTTATCTCAGTTATTATCAGTATCTTTAATTACCTTTGCTATTTATTTGTGATAGGCTAGTTTTAGTTCCTAAGTGAAGCCTCCTTTGTGGCACTTGCTCTTTCTGGGGTCTGACCCAGCTGGTTTTATATGGACAGATATCGGAGCAGCACCAGAGGATCTACCGACCTTCCAGCCATATGGTGACCATCAGGCGTAACCCTGGCAACGAGTGGATTTCTTTTTGTTCTCCCACTTTATTGTAAAATTATTCTTTTGGGGCGTTTAGCCGACGAGCACATGTTAGCTCGTATTGCATCCTTATTTACTGTCTGCCTACGGGCTGTAACATGATTGACAGATCCTAGGGTTGATCATGTATGACTGAACTCTTGCTAGTCCTGACATTTTGTACGACTAGCTTCATGATCATCCAATATGTAATGTATGGGATGCCTTGCTATTATATATTTGGTGCTCTGACATCTTGTAACTACTATTGCTTGCTTGTGATTAAGACAATAGGCTTGTTCATGACCATAGGAGACTGTTGGCTTGTAGTTAAACTCTCATGTATCTAGACAGCCGTGACTGTATAGCGAGGTGGGTTGTACTTCAATATACATAGCTGGCCATGTACGCCCCGCTCTCCAGTATTCTGGTTCTGGGGCGTTACATGGTTTTAGTGGTAGCCCATGCAGGTCTTGTAAATCAAGATATATGAGGGTTTATCGAATAGATGTCTCAATCAGTACTCGTCCTTGATCTCTGCTCGTGCTCTCTAAATCCCTGGAATCTTGACCTGATCACATGCTTGTATCGTTGATCTATCCTGGTCCTTCCTTATTCTTCCCTATGTCGTCTTCTTCAGCGGCATTGTTCCTGGTCCTACCGATCAGCAAGGCGGAGCACCTCCCGCAGACCAGCAGCAACCTGGAGATCAAGCCCAGCATTCCGGAGTAGCCTCCAGAGTCGTGCCTACCGGAGAAGAGCCACCAGTTCAGCCCGTCCAACCTGCAGAGCCTGATGATGGTACTTTGGTTGGTCTCATCAGGTCCCTATTAGCCTCCCAGGATCGTCGAGGAGATGCCTTGCAACAGGCGGTGGCAGACGCTTTGACCATAGGAGGTCATCAGGGTAATAGCGCGGCCAACAACTTCAAGCGCTTGAACCCTCCCTTCTTCGACGGCAGTGAAGATGCGATTGTTGCAGATGCATGGCTTCAGGACGCAGAGGTGATTCTAGAAGCAGCCAGGACTCCAGAGAATGAGAAGGTGGCCGTAGTGCGCCTGCAGTTACTAGATCTTGCCCGCAGCTGGTGGGCAGCACAGGCCGATGGATAAGTGGCCCCTATTTCATGGGCAGTATTCAGGAAGAGATTCCAGACCAAGTATTTCGATGCTGTAGCTCGATACGATCTACAGACGAGGTTCACCAATCTGAAGCAGATGGACAGGACAGTCGACGGATATGCGGCCAAGTTTTCGAGACTTAGTCGGTTTGCTCCCACCTTGGTAGCAACCGAGTTCGATAGAGCCCAACAGTTCCAGCAGGGGCTCCACCTAAAGATTTTATTGGCAGTGGAGCAGTTTGAGCATCAGACTTTTGATGCAGTGTTGAGAGCAGCCCAGAGGCATGAGTATACCTCCAAGAGGATCGTGGATAGGACCGGAGGTCGAAAGCGATCGCATAGCCAGATGAATCAGTCTTCAGCACCAGCCCCGGCAGCCAGGACTTTGACCATTGGAGCTCCGAGGCAGGCGATCTCAGTGACGTCGGTTCAGCATTCCACCCTGACGCACCCTCAGCAGTAGAAGCAGAAGCAGTCTTCCGCAGTGGGATGTTCACACTGCGGGAAGCCGGGTCATGTGGTATCCGAGTGTCGCAGAGCACAGGGTTTGTGCTTGGCTTGTGGTGCCCCAGACCACAGGATTGGGAACTGTCCGAATAGGAAGAGTTCTTCCCCAGCCATCTTTAGTCCTTCAGTTAGAGGACCAGCACCAGTCCACCAGCAGCAGCTGTAGTACCCGTTCCCGAGGCCATTGTCGACGCAGGCCCAGGCATTCCAGCAGCAGAGACCGCAGCAGTATGTCCAAGCCCAAGCCTTGTTCCAAAGCAGGCAGAGGAATTTTCAGCAGAGGGGACCCGCACCCAGAGGGCATGGTCAAGTGCTGGCTTTGACCATGGGAGAAGAAGGAATAGCACCAGGTGAGGTAGTGGCAGGTACTATTCTCGTCAACACCTTTCCAGCTTCAGTATTATTTGATTTTGGTGCCTCGCATTCATTTATGTCTGCACGATTCGCGACACGGGTAGGACTGGAGTCCGAGTCATTATCAGTAAGACTCAATATACTTACTGGTAACGGACTTGTGGGAGTAGATAGAGTATTTTCCTCGTGTCGGATCGTAGTTAGCGGTAGAGAATTCCCCGTTAGATTGATAGAGTTCCCGATGGCCGATTATGATGTGGTCTTAGGGATGGATTGGTTGAGGGACCAGTATGCTAGGATAGACTTCCATATTGGCAGGGTTATTTTTAGCATTCCAGGCGAGCCAGAGTTTTCCTTCTCCCGAGGCGAAGTTGAACCTTCTCCTCCAATGTTGCGGATGGCAGTAGCAATAGTACAGTTACCTCGGATAGTCGAAGAGTTTCCAGATGTTTTCCCCAAAGAGCTTCCAGGGATGCCGCCAGAGCGAGAGATCAAGTTTACCATCGATTTGATTCCCGGGACAGCCCCAGTGTCAGAGAGAGTCTACAGGATAGCGCCGTCAGAACTAGAGATATTGTACAAGATGATTGAAGAACTCAGAACCAAGGGATTCATTCGTGCTAGTGGATCGCCTTGGGGATCCCCGATGCTTTTTGTGAAAAAGAAGGATGGTACGTCCAGATTATGTGTAGATTATCGTACCTTGAACTCAATGACAATCAAGAACAGATACCCTCTCCCGAGGATAGATGACTTGTTTGATCAACTCCAGAGGGCAGCAGTATTCTCGAAGATCGACTTGCGGTCAGGATACCATTAGATCAGAGTCAGAGAGTAGGACATCCCGAAGACAGCTTTTAGATCCCGGTATGGGCATTGGGAGTTCCTTGTGATGCCATTTGGAGCAACCAATGTGCTGGCTGTATTCATGGACCTCATGAATCGCATCTTTATGCCCTATTTGGATCAATTCGTAAATGTGTTCCTAGATGACATCCTGGTCTACAGCAAAAGTGAAGCAGAGCATGAGCATCATCTCAGAATTGTCTTCCAGATTCTCCGAGAGCACCAGTTGTATGCCAAGTTTAGTAAATACGAGTTCTGGCTCGATCGCATTTCGTACTTGGGCCATATCATCACCCGAGGAGGAGTGGAGGTAGATCCCCAGAAGATCGTGGCCATTGAAACATGGCCAGTGCCCAGCATGGTTGCAGAAGTCCGTAGTTTTCTTGGATTGGCCGGCTACTACCGACGATTTGTTTCGGACTTTGCTCGGATCTCAGCGCCATTGACCCAGTTGACCCGCAAGGATATGCAGTTTGCTTGGACAGCAGAGTGCCAGGATTCTTTTGAGAAGTTGAAGCGAGGCTTGATGACGGCGCCCATTCTCACGCTTCCAGATAGAATTGGAGGATTCTCAGTATTTTGCGATGCTTCAAGCAAAGGTTTAGGATGTGTTCTGATGCGACATGGGAAGGTAATAGCTTATGCATCACGACAACTTCGTGATCATGAGAGGAATTACCCAACCCATGACTTGGAATTGGCAGCAGTAGTGTTTGCACTTAAGTTGTGGAGGCACTATTTGTATGGAGATCGGGTAGAGATTTTCACCAACCACAAGAGCCTGAAGTATATTTTCATCCAGAAGGATCTTAACATGCGTCAGAGAAGGTGGCTAGAGCTATTTGTAGATTATGATGTCAACCTGCAGTATCATCCTGGGAAGGCCAACATCGTTACAGATGCATTGAGCAGAAGAGCCGGAGTTTATTTCCTAACAGCGCAACCAAAACTGTTAGCCGATCTTCAGAAGATGGGTATAGAAGTTGTTCTTCCTTCCAGTGTGGCATTGATGGCCAGCATGCAAGTTCAGTCCACTATAGTCGAGAGGATCCAGATGGCGCAGTCAGCAGATTCCAAGCTTCAGCGACTCAGAGCAGAGTGTGAGGCAGGACGAAGACCAGAGTTATGTATCCATGAAGACGGTACACTTCGACATGGGAAGCGTCTTTGTGTACCCAGTGGAGATATCAGACAGGAGATCATGACAGAGGCCCACAGTTCGCAGTATTCCATTCATCCCGGCGGTACGAAGATGTACCGTGATATCCGCCAGCATTTTTGGTGGAATGGCATGAAGAGGGAGATAGCCCGGTTTGTCTCTCGGTGTTTGGTTTGCCAATAAGTTAAAGCTGAACATCAGAGGCCAGCTGGACTTCTTCAGCCCTTTCCAATTCCAGAATGGAAGTGGGAGCATATAACCATGGATTTTGTGACTGGATTGCCTAGATCCCCGGCTGGCAGAGATATTATTTGGATTATAGTTGACCGGCTCACGAAGGTAGCCCACTTTCTCCCGTTCAGAGTTGGTCAGTCGACGGCTCAGCTAGCAGAGATGTACCTCAGGCAAATCGTCAGACTTCACGGTGTACCAGTCAGTATCACCTCGGACAGAGATTCAAGATTTATGTCGCACCTTTGGCGTAGCCTGCAAGAGAGTTTAGGAACTCACCTCCAGTTCATTTCAGCTTATCACCCGCAGACAGATGGCCAGTCGGAACGCACGATCCAGACTCTTAAAGATATGTTACGGTCATGTACACTCGACTTCGATGGTTCGTGGGAAGATCACCTGCACCTGGTGGAGTTCTCGTATAACAACAGTTTTTAAGCTAGTATCCAGATGGCACCGTTCGAGGCACTATATGGTAGGAAGTGCCGATCCCCGCTAACATGGGACGATGTCGGAGAGAGACAGATGCTTGGTCCGAAAATGATTGCTCAGACCGTTGAAGTGGTCAGGAGAGTCAGAGATCATCTTCGAGTTGCCCAAGATCGCCAGCGTCATTGGGCCGATTCTCATCGGCGACCCCTTGAATTCTCGGTCGACGACCATATATTCCTGAGGATTTCGCCTAACCGTGGCGTCATTCGTTTTGGCGTACGGGAAAAGCTTAGTCCTAGGTATATAGGGCCGTTCGATATTCTGAAGCGAGTAGGTGATGTGTCCTATCCTCTCGCTCTTCCACCGTCGCTAAGAGAGGTGTATGACGTGTTCTATGTATCTCAACTACGACGGTATATCCAGGACCCGAGCCATATCCTGGATCATTCGGAATTGGTTGTTGGTACCAACCTTTCGTATGAGGAGAGGCCCGTGTCTATATTGGACCGGAGAGAGAAGATACTCAAGAACAAGACTATTAGTTTAGTCCGAGTTGCTTGGGGTCATCACTCTTTGGGTGAGTCAACGTGGGAGCGTGAGGATGATATCCGATCGCGATATCCCGACCTATTTGACTCGTAAGGTATAATGTCTTTCTTATGCCTTATGCTTTCAATTCCTTGCTTGAATAAATGACTACATGATAGACCGCTTGTTATAGCTTACGATTATTATAGCTTGTCCTTGCAATTCTAGCCTCTTGATTAAATTCCGAGGACGAAATTCTTTTAAGGAGGGTAGAGTTGTAATGCCTGTAGTTCGTATTACGTATCTTGGAATACGTGTACGTATTTCCTTTTGTATTGCATATCTCTTGGCTTGGCTCGGTTTATTTTGGGTTGGTTCGGCTAGGCTTGGGTTGCCTTGGTTCATCATGAACCAAGGGGAGAACCCCTACCTACCACCCCCATCATCCTTTATTAACCCATTCCTTCATTCTCTCTCTTCATTATTCTTCTTCTTCTCCACATTTACTCTTCCACCTACCAGGGAAGAGAGCTAGACAAGTACAACTTGCTTCATGATGGATCTCAAGTTTTATTGTTCCATTCTCTTCTTTACTTGATTCTAATCCTCTTTAGAACTTGGCATCTTTGGATTTGATGGATGGATTCTTGTAGATCTAAGTTTACAACTTTTCGGTTTTTCTTGGTTTTGATCTCTAAAACTTGGTTATTTTTAAAAAAATAATAGTTCTATGTTGTAGAGAATTCAATTTCATGCAGTTTTGGCTTTTGTTTCGCTTGATTTCGACTTCGGATGAGTAAGTTATGGCCATTACAAGTTTTCATAACTTTCATGGCTGAACTTGCTGTTTGGGGACGATGAACCCCATGCGCCGGGAACCACATGCGCCCGGGAGGCCATGTGCCGGGAGGCCATGCGCCGAGAGGCCATGCGCCGTGAAGTCCCGACAACGCATCCCTTAACTCCGAGCGTGTCATGCACGTAGGTTCCCTACGCGCATGTACTGAAGACGCAACGTGAGTTTTCCATGCGCCGATTGCGTAAGAATCCCATGTGCCAATTGCGCAAGAATCCCATGCGCCGATTTGTGCAGGAATCTCATGCGCCGATTGTGCAGGAATCCCATGCGCCGATTGCGCAGGAATCCCATGCGCCGATTGCGCAGGAATCCCATGTGCCGATTGCTGCAGGAATCCCATGCGCCGATTGTGCAGGAATCCCATACGCCGATTTGTGCAGGAATCCCATGTGCCGATTTGCGCAGGAATCCCATGCGCCGATTTGTGCAGAAATCCCATGCGCCGATTGTGCAGGAATCCCATGCGCCGGAATTGCTCTATTTCGTTGTTTTTGCCTGTTTAAGTTATTTTGTAGCTAGAATGTTAAAAAACTCAAAACATGAAAGTTGTAGATCTTCTCCTTGGCTTCAAGAATATGTCACTAGTTGTTTTATGCAGGTTTCTCTCATTCATGATAAGGTAAGAATAGAACACGATAGTGGCCCGCCATGGCGCACTCTTAACAAATAAACTGACATGATGTATCTCGACAAGCTGTTACGACAGCTAGCCTGGCATGACAAGTATGAATGACCTGGACACCGTAGATGATTGTGTTTGCACAAATAAACCAGTACTGTCTTGCATCATGTCTAGGATAGGGATCCCTGAGTACCACGGTCAGGGATACCTACTGCAATTGACTAAGGCTAATAAACTAGAATAATTCAGTAGTCATGAAGAGATTTTCCAGCTACAGGCAATCCCGTTATCTGGGCGTACTAACGGACTTGTAGCCTACCGACGAGTAGGGCACATTTCCAGCACACAGTCAAGTGGTGCAACCTTCATAAACGGTCATTCGACCCGGATAACCTGGATGGTCTGCAGGACTTGTGGCTGTTGGGATAATCTCGTTGCATCTTGCTAGTAACTAGGCATGTGATAATCCTAGTTAGTTAAAGTATCAAGCCGTACTCCTTGCTTGGCCGTGATTGATTGAATGAAGTTTATTCCAACTTAGTCTTATCCTGATCCTGTGCAAGATTGTGACAGGACATGATTATTGATGCTTGCCTTAACAATAACGATCGGGGGACCAGTTCTGTTCAGGCGAAGGGTTACAACCCCGGTCCTTGTTTGGTTTAAGCGTTGTAACCTGGCTCCCGGAGTAGTTCTGTGTCCTCTCTTCGTTTATTGTCTTATTGCAACCCCTGTCATGCTCGTCATGTTTTACCTTACTTCAATACCATGGTTAATTATACTGGCCTTAACAATAAAGATCAGGGGTCCAGTTCTGTTCAGACGAAGGGTTACAACCCCGGTCCTTGTTTGGTTTAAGGGTTGTAACCTGGCTCCCGGAGCAGTTCTGTATCCTCTCTTCGTTTATTGTCTTGTTACCTTATCAATAATAATTGAGACGGGCTTCTATTCAGGTGAAGGATTGCAACCCCGGTCCTTGTTTGGTTTAAGGGTTGCAGTCTGGCTACTTGAATGGCTTCTCCGTGCTCAATATATTATTGTTATCTCAGTTATTATCAGTATCTTTAATTACCTTTGCTATTTATTTGTGATAGGCTGGTTTTAGTTCCTAAGTGAAGCCTCCTTTCTGGCACTTGCTCTTTCTGGGGTCTGACCCAGCTGGTTTTGTATGGCCAGATATCGGAGCAACACCAGAGGATCTACCGACCTTTCAGCCAGATGGTGACCACCAGGCATAACCCTGGCAACGAGTGGGTTTCTTTTTGTTCTCCCACTTTATTGTAAAATTATTTTTTTGAGGCGTTTAGCCGACGAGCACGTGTTAGCTCGTATTGCATCCTTATTTACTGTCTGCCTACGGGATGTAACATAATTGACAGATCCTAGGGTTGATCATGTATGACTGAACTCTTGCTAGTCCTGATATTTTGTACGACTAGCTTCATGATCATCCAATATGTAATGTATGAGATGCCTTGCTATTATATATTTGGTGCTCTGACATCTTGTAACTACTATTGCTTGCTTGTGATTAAGATAATAGGCTTGTTCATGACCATAGGAGACTGTTGGCTTGTAGTTAAACCCTCATGTATCTAGACAGCCGTGACCGTATAGCGAGGTGGGTTGTACTTCAATATACGTAGCTGGCTATGTACGCCCCCGCTCTCCAGTATTCTGGTTCTGGGGCGTTACAGATAGATTGTCATATCATCATTGTCGAGGGATGAGGGTCGAAGGACAGTCAACTTTATCTACGGCTAAATAGTTTCTGTCTCGCCAGTCGAATGGCTGTAGGGACTATGTCCTGATCACCATGTCATACCGTAGATTAATGCAAATGGAGCTGGAGCTGGAGCCAAAATACAGAATCCAAAATACAAAATACAGAATCCAATCCCTGGGTTCGTCGAAAATACAAAAATAAAGATTGACGCACAGTACTAATTCATATGTGTTTTAAGTGTGAGAACGGATGGCTCAGAACACAACCCAAAATTCATTCTAGCATACATTATTGTGAATCATCTATGTTCTGTACATATGGTGTAGTATATGTTCTTATCGAATCTAGTATCTAGTATCTGAAGAATGTAACAAAATCAAGATAAACTCACATAATGTAATACTAAAACATCATCTACTATTATATAAAATATAGTGATAGGTTGTCGTATCATTTTTCCCGAGGGATGAGGGTCGGAGGACAGTCAACTTCATCTACGGCTACATAGTTACATGAGATAATCGTCGCAAAACGTCACTATGATGTCGCTAATAGCGACTAATTTAGCGATGTTGTCACGCCCCAGTACCGGAATACTGAGACGGACTAGGCCAGCTACTCCATATGAGGTATATAAACGTCATACGGCGATCGTGGCGATCAAGAGACACGGGGGTGCATGCTACAATCA
Organism: Iris pallida; assembly: GCA_029216955.1. Classification (NCBI taxonomy): domain Eukaryota; kingdom Viridiplantae; phylum Streptophyta; class Magnoliopsida; order Asparagales; family Iridaceae; genus Iris; species Iris pallida. Next base: position 9,409,495 of record JANAVB010008398.1, read on the forward strand.
AGTCTCCTATGGTCTCACAGAGCATCTATGTCTCAATCAATCAAAACAAGAAGCAGTAAATTATGATCATATAAGACAAAGCAGTTAGACGTCCCCGACGCTTCATCAAAATGATTCATGAGCCTAGCTATACAAAATGATCAGCTAGTACCGAGAGTCAATAGTACATAACCGTAGTCAGCTGCAGTCTGATTTAATTACAATTATGTAAAGGAAACTAATGTCCAGAACAACCGGCTAAACAGGTGTCAGTGGCTAAATGCCAAGTACAAAATAGAAGATATCAGAGCAATGAAGAAGAAACCCACTCATGGTCCCTGGCGCCCATACTCCTAGTATGCACCATTGTTCGGATAGAAAGCTGGATCCTCTGGAGCCGCTACGAGATCTGGCCAAACAAAACCAGCGGGGTCAGGCCCCGAATAGCAAGTACCACAAGGGAGCACAAAAGAGTGAGATAAAACCCAAGCATAATAATAAGTCCTGATTCACGAGTTATAGGCTAATACCATATCATCGAGACAATACGACACCCTTACAACCAAACAAGGACAAACGGTGCCAATATCGTGCCGAGATAAGATATATCCTATAACCATGGACAAGTGAAGGGCTTCTGATCGCGACTTCGGTCCATAGTCTATCGCAGCACAATAGCCCAACCCAACAACCAAACAAGGACATGGGTTTGACCACGCACCACGATAGTCCATGTTCCTCAGTAGCTAACAGAAGAAAATATATCACAAACAAGTCAGCTTACAAGCGGCCAATCAATCCTACGGCTTTTTATGATTTGTCTGGGTTATCCCAGTAATGCATATATAGGAATCCTCAGTTCGTGTCAACCCAGCAGGGCTAGCCAAACCATATAATATACATATACACATAGCACTTAGATTATGCACCGGTCTCCCGTAAGGCCACCGTGCTAAAACATATAACACATAGCATGTAGGAGTCGGATATAGTCATCCACTATAGGCGGATAAAACTATATCCGTGGTGGCCAACCCGACACGCCAGGGCTGGACCTAGGGTGGCTAGTATGGCACGATCTCGGGATTCCGTTTTCACCCAATGCATCTACTAAATTAAGTTGCTTAGATTAACCCTATCTTGATAATGGATTTACATGTCGTGGTCACATGGTCATCCTCCTATATGTCGTACCATAGTACGTGTACCCTAAGTATGAATCTACATCGGCTCAAGGAGTCCCAAATCTAGATCCATGCTTAGTGTAATGCATCAAACATCAATCATTATGCCACGATACTATTACTGACCAATTACCATGACTGTACTGGAAGGTACACATGTATTAACATATAACATGAATGATCACTTAGCATGTAGAGTCACACTTCAGTGCACTCATTAAATGGCACCGCAGTGCATACTAATATTGTATCTCAATACACACTTAGAACCTGTACCAGCACGTATACAGGTAATCAGGTCAGGAACATGGTCAAGTCAGGAAGTCACACGGACCCCTCGTGACATAAAAGTCACATGTGAATTCAGGTTAAAGTGAGACATGAAGATCCTTGAAGCCAATACAAAGATCTACAACTTTCATGTTGGAAGTTGGAAGAAATTCTGGCCATAAATCAGTCAAATAGGGCATAAAACAACCAAAATAGGCACTATGCGGCACTATTCAAGCCATGCAACACTATTCATCCTGCGGCTGCGGTACAATTCATTCCATGCGGCTACGGCACTATTCATCCATGCGGCTGCGGCACTATTCATGCGGTACTATTCATTCCTGCAGCTGCGGCATTATTCATTCCATGCGGCTGCGGCACTATTCATGTGGCACTATTCATCGTCCCTGCCAAAACTAGGACATATGCCATATAAAATGTCCAAATATTGTTTTGGCCATAACTTCCTCAAAACAAGTCGAAATCTAACTTTTCAAAGGTCAAAATTGTGTAGAATCAAATTTCTTACAACCTAGAACCATTAGTTTTCAAAAATAACTAAGTTTGATAGATCAAAACCATGTAAATACATAAAAGCCTAGTTTTTGGAACTTAGTGTTGGCCCAATGATTGTATCATATTTTTGAATATGGTTAATCTGTTAAGTTTAGCATTTCATTATCACTAATCTTCATAATATCACTGAAAGCATACTACTTAGATTACTTATAAATACATACTTAAACATACTTCTCCCCCTTTGACATGATCAAAAATACGCTCTCCCGTACTAATAGATAAGAAATCAATCTTAAGTACATAAATCAGAGCATGAGGAAGGCATAGACAATCATGATCAAGATATACTAAAGAAAAACAATGGAAGAATGGTGTAATGACAAGTGTATAAAACTACATACCAAATGTAGAGTACGAATTAGAAAATTGCTTGTCATAACACAATATGGTTGGTAAAACCAAAGGAATTTGAAAAACAAGAAATAAGTAGTTTACCAACTTGAAATCCAAGGAATAAATCCAAAACACAATAGGATATGAAATATTTCTCTAGTTTTGGAAGAGAACTATGAAGTAAAGGATTTCAAACAAGAGCCATGAGGAATAGATAATTGCAACTAATAGATACCAATTGAGATATGACATTAAATAAACTTGATACCAATGGAAAAGACGTAAACTTGAAATATTGATCAAAGAAACCATTAATAATCATAATTGTCCACAAATAAATAGTGGAACAAAATAAAAGAATGATCAATGTAAAATATTGCAATTGATATAAAGTAATCTCATTATTTGCAAAATCTATATGCTTATCCAAGTTCATGCATTTGAACTCAATTACCTTATCATGCTATATGAATACCCTTTAGATAAACATGAAGGTAAAAGAGAAAAATACTTGAGAAAGAGAAATTCAGTCGACTTGAATGCTCCCCCTCAAAGTACTACCAAAGGTGATAAAAATCATGAATTTTGGATAAGTCCTCAACAAGGAAAGCCAACTCAATTAAGCATGAAAGAAAAGCCAAACCAACGAAAGCACAATAGTCATCAAGATAATATATGAAAGTTAATATTTAAGAAGATGACTTATTTAATCCATATAAAAGAGAGATAAATGATAAAGACAATAGCATATACTCTCACAAACCCTTCACAAATAAAAGTATCATGACCTCATTCACTAAGATATGAAAAAGAAGAAGGTATGGGTCCATGATGAACTAGGTATACGACATATTTAAGGGTATAAATGAATTGAATCAATTAATTTGCTCCCTCTCAAAATATGCGTATCTAGTTCCAAAGCACTTATAGCATAAAATAGAAAACTACAAGATCTAGGGATAAATCAACTATGGATTTCTCCCCCTTGCTCGATGCATATAAGGCTACAATATCGTCAAAAGATGAAAAATATCATCTTTAGTCAAGAAGAGATAACCAATTAATAGCCACTAAAGATGAGAAATCAAAAGAATATTCCAATAAAGCACATATAATCAAAAGATGGCATACATTAGTCTATATAGAAGAATCTCATTTTTAAATATGATAGATCAATGTATGTAATCCTTTGAGAAAATGTCATCATGAAAAAGAATAAAATCAATTAAGAACAATCATGATGATAGACATAATATAGCTCAAAAATAAAATAAAAATGAAACTCAAACATCATGTCCATGATTATCTAATTAAGAAATAATCAACCAATTTATTGCTTTGCATGGATTAGATATGTTTTATCGCATATATGTACCCATCAACCGGATAATATCCAAACTTTGCTACTTCTAAATGAAAGACCAATAAAGTTCAAATAGCAAAGGTCATATGTGATAAACCATGAGTAGTCAAAGTAGAGTAATAAATTAACTTGACATTTGCAAAATTAGATAGTTTAGGACTACTCAATCATTAGGATCATTCATAAAGGAAACAAATGAATAAATATGATCTAATGAATCTCATCAAGAGAAAATCACAAGTCCAAAAAAAATCTCACACATTAACATGGGAAAGAGTCAATCTCATTTAAATAATTACAAACATAATAAAGAAGAGATGTAAATGATAATACGATGAAAACATGACTCAAAAAGTGAAAGAAATTTAAGAGAGACTTGCTAATGACTAGTTATGGAAGAGAGTTAAAACAAGGAATCACAAACCTCTAAGAGAAAACAAGATTTAATAAAAAATTTGTAAAACTAGTTTTAGAGATTAAGCATATCACAAATCTTATTTTTGTAAATTAGCATATCATATATAGATTGAAGTATAGGAATATAGCTAGATGTGTGAAAGTGAGCCAAAATTATATAGCTTAATAATATATCACAAATAAGCAAACTATATAATCCAAATAAGATTAATGAGAGAAGCCATTAACAAGATAAATGTGCTCATTAATTCTTAAGTCACTAACACTAAAAATACTTGCTTAAGCATAGAGTTCACAATTAAGGGAATACATTTTGAATGATCAAAATGATTTATAGACTCTTTACTAAGCAAGAATAAGAGCATAAGATGATAAATAAATGAATTAGACTCTTATCAAGTATAGGCCAAAAGAGATACTCATGAAAACATAATAAAATAAATCTCTTTGCCAAGTATTGAGATTAACCCAAGATAATGAATGATAGATCGATCTAGAGAACGCAAAATATTATAACCATTATGAAATAAGTGTATTCTCTAGAAATGAAAAATCTCAACACAAAAGCTCAAACCATAGTAGCTAAAGTCATAAGAAAAATGATGTAACAATTACATGTATTCTCATGTGCTACAAAAACCATTGGGCAACAATAATTCAAAAAGAAGCATAAACCCAAGGAATGAGCAAAAAAAGATCATTAAGATCAAGAAAGCTAAATGTGCTAAAGATAGTAAGAATCATTTTCAAAAGCTTTTCATAGTGCACCATAGTAAATATATAGATGATATAGATTTGAAAATGTGCACTAAAAACGGAGGTAAATATAAAAACAAGACAAAGCACAAAACCATGTGATTCTTAAAAGAACTTCCATAAATAGTCAAGTGTAATACATAAACAAATATTTTCTCTCACCATCCCAACTTAAAGATATAAAACAAATAAATATCAAAAGCTAGGAATTATTTATATATATATATATATATATATATATATATGAAACTATATATATATATATATATATATATATATATATATATATATATATCACGAATAGGCATACATGAAAAGATCAAAAATCAATTAAGAACATGTATCCATAAAGTCAACCAAAAAGCTAAAAAGACATCATTAAAAGAAAGCTTTAAGGAAGAAGCATATTGATTCAAAAAGAGATACACAAATTTGATCAAAAGAATCAATAGCTAGAGTATGAGTTAAGCGCAAGTCTAGAAGTAATTCAAGTTAATATAAAACTTTAGCTTAACTCATATGCCTACATAAAGGTATTTATACAAAAATGGATATCAATATAAGAGATACATGAACTATATGTAAATGAAAAATTTAATGAATATAGTCATGTATCCTTAATGAATATTTGAGAAACCATCACAAATTCAAAAGCATGTATAAATAAACTTTATTAGGCAAAGACATAATTGATTCTCAAGAAGATAATCAAGATAAAGTGTGAGAATCAATGATGAATATATTATGCAAGCACAAGATTAAAAAGAAGTATAAGTATATACTTGTCACGTAATAAGAAGCTTGTGCTAAACACATATATTCGCAAATACCGATTTAAAAAAAATATTACATATTAAGGAGAAATCGGTAAGAAGTAACTATTCTCAAAAAAATTAAAGACGGAGAGTTAAAATCATATTAACTCAAATCAAAATCAAGCTCCTATGGACTAGAGTGATATACATGCTCTATAAATAAGGATTAATAATAACGAGCATGCATAATAAAAGTGTCACACTAATAGAGAATGAGTGATAAACTACATAGTGTGAACTAAACATTTAAGCCAAGTAACTAGTCATGCTAGATAAAAGAAATAATAAGAAAAATTAAACTAAGCATGCTAGTATTATATCTCACATTGATTTATACAATAAGCAACTAAGAATATCAATATGAGCTAGTAGCAAAGTATCAAGAGAAACATGCTAGATTCTACCAAAATAAACTATTTAAAGAGAATCGTTTAGCATGTTACCAAAGTGGCTCTAGTGGCCACACTTGTGTTGGTGCAATTGCTTGAAAGATGACCTTTGAGCTTTGCAACCACCAACACGCTCCTTGGTGCTATGTCCCGGTAAAAGAAGCTCCACCTACAATATTAGGCGAAGACTTTGGTATCCAAAAGAACTTGGATCCACATTTGTTAGCTTTAGGGACCCATATACTATTTACTCTAGCATTGGTAGAAAAACTCCTACGAATAGGACAAGTTAAGCTCATGTGTCCAATGCGAGAGCAATAGAAGCACCTAATACTAGTGTGTGCACATGTATCAGAATGAGCATGGTTATGAACATGTGACATACTAGAATGATGAATATCTCTAGAGTGAGCATGAGAAGATTTTGTTTTAAGAATATTATGTTCTAATAGCAAACCATCATGCATGCAAGTGAGAGAATCAAATTTAGTATTTAAAATATTATTCTCTTTTTCAAATAAAGCAATTCTAGAGATAAAAGCATCATTTTGTTTCTTTAAAGTGTCAATAGAAGAATCATGCAAATAATTTAGCTCATGAGTTTGCCTCTTAAGATCTTCTATTGATGAGGAAAGAGATTTGATTTTCAAAATTAAAGCCTCATTCAAACTCTTTAAAGAAACACATGATGAGTTTTAAGAATCAAGTCTAGATAATAAATCATTGTTTTTATTTCTCAATAACTCATTAGCTTCTTCTAAATGAACAACCTTTTCAGAAAATTTTTCATTTGTAGAATAAAGGTTGTCAAGAATCTCTAAGGATTGTTTAGCCATAGCTTTCCACTTAGAGCATTTCTTGCATTTAGAAGAAACATGATTGTCTATGCTACTAGAAATAAAACCCTTTTTATCGGATGAGGAGTAGGAGGAATACGATGCCATAGAAAAATAACAAGGATCTACTCTAAGGATGTTAAGCCTAACAATAGAGTCCTCGCTCTGATACCAATTGTAGGAACCCTTGAGGGGGGGTGAATAGGGTCAAGCTAACTAATCAAGCACTTAGCACAAGCTAATAGGCAATTTAAAAATATAAGTGCAAGAGAAGAAGCAAACACAATACCGACACCCGATGTATCCTGGTATCCTCCTAAGAGGCAGTCCAGTCCCGAAACTCTCTCCGGCTTTAATCCACTATTTGAGCAAATAGTTACACACGAGTTTGGATCCGAAGAACTCGCCAACTTCTTACACAAGAGCTTTAATCCGAAGGGCTCTCCGACTTCAACCGAGAGTTTGGATACGAAGACTCCCTAACTTCAACCGAGAGTTTGGATACGAAGACTCTCCAACTTCAACCTTTCACAATAGGTTTTGATCTCCTTATACAATAGGATGAAGATCTTACTTTTCAACTCAATAACTCTAACACAATTTGTGAATGGCAAATGAAAGCTTTGTAGAGTTGTTTGTGGATAGGCTTTGGTGGTTTAGAAATTTTTAGGCTCAAAGCATCAACCTTGAATGAAGGGGTTCAAGGCTATTTATAACCAAAGCTTGAAAAGAAGCCAAAGGCAACTTTTCAGTCACGAACCGGCATACAGCCGGTATGATCCGGCATACCGGCGGTATACCGGTCTGGGATTACAACGGCTAGAAATATAGCCGTTGGGATCATTAATGGCTGAAAATCCGACCGTGGGAATTTTAACGTTTCGGAAGCGGTATACCGTCGGTATGGACCGGTATGCCGTCGGTATGCCGGTTTTATAAACAGAAACTTTCTGTGAACTACGCCGGTATACCAGTTTTCGTTCACAGAAAGTTTCTGTTTACAAAATCGGCATACCGACGGCATACCGGTCCATACCGACGGTATACCGCTTCCGAAACGTTGAAATTCCCACGGTCGGATTTTCAGCCATTAATGATCCCAACGGCTATATTTCTAGTCGTTGTAATCCCAGACCGGTATACCGCCGGTATGCCGGATCATACCGGCTGTATGCCGGTTCGTGACTGAAAAGTTGCCTTTGGCTTCTTTTCAAGCTTTGGTTATAAATAGCCTTGAACCCCTTCATTCAAGGTTGATGCTTTGAGCCTAAAAATTTCTAAACCACCAAAGCCTATCCACAAACAACTCTACAAAGCTTTCATTTGCCATTCACAAATTGTGTTAGAGTTATTGAGTTGAAAAGTAAGATCTTCATCCTATTGTATAAGGAGATCAAAACCTATTGTGAAAGGTTGAAGTTGGAGAGTCTTCGTATCCAAACTCTCGGTTGAAGTTGGGGAGTCTTCGTATCCAAACTCTCGGTTGAAGTCGGAGAGCCCTTCGGATTAAAGCTCTTGTGTAAGAAGTTGGCGAGTTCTTCGGATCCAAACTCGTGTGTAACTATTTGCTCAAATAGTGGATTAAAGCCGGAGAGAGTTTCGGGACTGGACTGCCTCTTAGGAGGATACCAGGATACATCGGGTGTCGGTATTGTGTTTGCTTCTTCTCTTGCACTTATATTTTTAAATTGCCTATTAGCTTGTGCTAAGTGCTTGATTAGTTAGCTTGACCCTATTCACCCCCCCTCTAGGGTTCCTACACTTAGATCTACACAAAACTAGCCATTAAAATCAAAAACTCCAAGGACTAAACTTGTAGAGGATGATGAGAAGAACAATATAGACAAATCATTTCAAAGAAAAATCAAGAAATGAAAAATACAAGAATCTCTCCATTTGGTGCAAGATGTACTTGCCTATTGGTTGGGAGAAAAAGAAATAAAAAGAGTGAATGAGGAGAGAGAGTGAGAAAGAGAATATATATAGGGGTTGGCTTAAGAAAATCCTAAGCCCTAAACATGCTCTAACCATGTGACTAATGACATGTTAATTGTTACATGATACAACTAATTAAATTAATTAAATAAAAACCTAACCACAACACGGTTCAGAAATCCTATCATCGAAACAGTGAACCACGCCTACAATCAAACAAGGACAAGGGGTAGCACACTAATCCGCGATGAGATACTGTTCCATGCCATGGCCAGTTATAAATACAGGATATATGTAATAAAGATACAGGTGCCAAATACCATATACATGAAAAATCAAAAATTTACGTATTCCGGAAACGGGGAGTGACAGTTGTTAGTATGAACCTCGCTAAATTCTAATTATATTCCCCCCACCAATTCATTTCCCCCTATTTTACTCTCTCACTCTCTCTCGTCCCCCCTCCGGCGCTCTCACAGTACTAATTCATATATGTTTTAAGTGTGAGAACGGATGGCTCAGAACACAACCCAAAATTCATTCTAGCATACATTAGTGTGGATCATTATGTTCTGTACATATGGTGTAGTATATGTTCTTATTGAATCTAGTATCTGAAGGATATAACAGAATCAAGATCAACCCACATAATGTAATACTAAGACATTATCTACTATAATAACAGAATCAAGATAGGTTATCGTATCATCATTGCCAAGGGAGGGAGGTTAATTGGAGGAAGTTACTGCATAAAGTGAAGACCGACATGAACTGACGCACAAAAATGAGGAGCTCTAAGCTGGAACAAGAAAAGTTGTGCTTTGGAAAAAGAACTCTTGTAAACTCTTTGTTCACGAAGCAAGCTATAATTAAAGAATACAGAACAAGTATCGAGTTCGTAACTCAAGTATAGAGCTTACAAGAGTTATAAACTCGATACTTGTTCTGTATTCATTATATCTTGCTTTGTGAACAAAGAACTTACAAGAGTAGAACATCCAAAATACAACTTTACTTGTTACAGCTTTGATCTCCTCCTTTTCGTGCGTCAGTTCATGTCAGTCTGTACTTTCTGTAGTAACGACCACAAGTTTTATGTTCTTCAACGATATATTTCACATGCTTAATTGCCAAGTATGGGGACGAATGGCTCAGAACACAACCCAAAATTTATTCTAGCATACATTAGTGTGAATCATCTATGTTCTGTACATATGGTGTAGTATATGTTCTTATCGTATATAGTATCTGAAGAATGTAACAGAATCAAGATGAAATCACATAATATAATACTAAGACATCATCTACTACTATATAAGATATGGTGATAGGTTGTCATATCATCATTGCCGAGGGATGAGGGTCGAAGGACAGTCGACTTTATCTACGGCTACATAGTTTCTGCCTCGCCAGTCGAATGGCTGCAGGGACTATGTCCTGATCACCTATGTTCTGTACATATGGTGTAGTATATGTTCTTATCGTAGTTAGTATCTGAAGAATATAACAGAATCAAGATGAACTCACATAATGTAATACTAAGACATCATCTACTACTATATAAGATATAGTGATAGGTTGTCATATCATCATTGCCGAGGGATGAGGGTCGAAGGACAGTCAACTTTATCTATGGCTACATAGTTTCTGCCTCGCTAGTCGAATGGCTGCAGGGACTATGTCCTGATCACCATGTCGTAGTCCAATACAATCCAGAGATTGACACAGTACTAATTCATATATGTAGTCTAATACAAATAGTCTAATACAAAAACAATCCAATACAAATAAGTACTAATAGCTAATGAGAACCATGCAGCTCACGCAAACGCTCAGTGATACGATCACGCAACCTGTAGCACCCAGTTTCCCAAATGAGGGTAATTTTGAAATTTCGTGTTTATAATTATTTTAATAATGATATTTAATTCACGATATGATTTTTGGTGATTTTAAATCATTTTAAAATTATTTAAATCAATGACTTGTGGTTTTGACGTTTTGCTAGTGAAACCCTAAAGACTGTTTGACCTAGAGCCTAACCATGTGATTATAATATTTTAATGTCTTTTTTGGCCTAAGGATATTTTTATATTTGACCTCTTTGAAATATTTTGATATTATTTTATTATTTATGATATTATTTTGGGGTTATTTGAGTCGGGTTCGAATTTCAACTCAATCCGACTTGAAACGGGGACCCGGGGGTAGTTTGACTCTAGTGGGACCCACACACTAGTTAGGCATGGCCCACATGATATTAATTTTAGTTCACATGATAGAAATATTTTAGTTAGAGGTTAGACTAATTATTATGGATAAGGTTAGTGTGATTAGAGACTTTAGAATGACTAATTTAGCCCCAACCAATTAGCCCTTTCCTAATACTCATAGAATAGGTTAGTGGGGGCATTTTGGACCTTACCATAATAGGACAAATAGTCCCATATGGCCAGCCACTTTGGGAGAGGATAGGCTCAAGTTCATTTCATTATTCTCATCCACACTCTCTCTCTTGTTCTTTCCCAAATTCCTAGAGAGCAATCCCTAGCAATTTCTTCACCAAATCCTTCCATTTCGCCACCAAATCTTCTTCTTTCCTTCTCCATTCTAGCCAAGGAGGAAGCTACCCAAGTTTGGGAGGATTCGGAGCTCGTTCATGTCATTTTGGAATCTCTACGTGTCGGTGTCGCTCCGGGAAGGCTTTTCTTCGATTCGATCTACCGGAAGGTATAAATCCCTTCTCCTTTTCATTTTCTCATGCATATAGGTCTATTTTGAACCCATAGGAATGACCTCCACGGTTGTATCTCCATTTGTGTCCATTTTGTGTCCATTTGGAGGTCATAGGAGTGTCCTTTGTGTTGTAGTTGTGTCCATATGGGAAAATTCCAAATTTGGACACACTATGTGTTGTTGTTATGTATGAATGAATTATTACATGTTTAATCTCATATTTTTGTATTGGAGATGTGTTCTATAGTGTCTCATATATATATTAGTGTAGAGAGTGAGTTCTTGATATATTATGTTATATACTTGTGTTCTTTTGTCTCAAACTACCCAAATCCGTCATGATTTTTATCCACGTTTTTAATTTCAGCCATAACTTAGAAATGTCATAACTTCTAGCTCAAAGCTTGGTTTAATCTCCCGTTTTTTTTTAAAGAAGCGTATTGAAGTTAGCTTTCCAAAAACATGTATTAATAGGCCTAATTCTTTCTGTAACTTTCTGGAGAATTATTTGAGTGTCAGCTGTACGAAAGACAAACGCGTTCTCGGTGTTTTTGCGATTCCGAGAGTTTCCGGAAACGAAAACGCGATCCGTTTGAAGTTTCGGAAAGCTAACACATAGATCTATAACATACTTTAATCCTAGATTTTAATTTATGTTGAGATGGTACAGTATTGATTATTAGTAGGAGTTACTATTCGGCATATGCATTTTGTGCACCCTTGTGTGTAATATAATATTCTATTTGATTTTAACCCATGTTAATGTATATACATTATGTAATTAAATAGAGAATGCAAGCATAAGTAAATGGTTAAATAAATGATGTATGAGGTGTAAGTATCCTATCTAATGTAAGCATGTATAAGTATGGCTTGTAATGAATATGTAGGTTCCATAGTATGTAACGTATGGTGCATATAGTAGTGCAAGAGAATAAATGAATGATGAATGAATGCAAGCATGAATGTAATGTAATAATAGATGTAATGTATGCAATATACAAGTTAATGAGATGTAATGTTCTATGTTAATACAAATCCTATATTACCTCATGTACCCCCTTACACTATGTTGACACTATCACACTTGACACATTGTTCACTTACACTTTGACACTCTTTGATATGTATACACTATGTATGCCCTTTTAACCCTCATTTGCCCCTTTGCCATGTTCACATACACACACATAGCCTCTTAAATAAGTAATTATGAATAATGTTAACTTAGCTATGTATGTATATTATATATATGTTAGCATATTGTGTTGTAATATATAAGTTTATATAACCATTTGAAATGCCATGATTATAGACCTAATATTGAATACCAATATATGCATGTGTATATATGTGTAGACATATATAGCTTAAAGTAATATATTACCTCGTGTATATCCAATGAGAATTCTTGCCTATTTGAGTATTGAATAATTGTATGCTATATAGAGTTGGGTGTATGTTGGCTTGTATAGGCTTGTATTGATGTGTGCTTGCTAGGATAGTCTTGGTTAGGCCTAGTAAGACTTGCTGGGTTAGGACATGACCTAGTTTGACCTAGTTTGACTAGTGCAGTTGACCAGAGTTGACCAAGGGTTGACTTTAGCCTAGTTTGACCTAGATTCATGTAGAATGCATTGTAGTGCTTTATATTACCCTTCTGGACATGTTGTGACTTGTGCTGTTCTAATTAGGAGCCAGACACCTCTCCTCGGACAGTATCTTTATCCTGGACATTCAGATATCAGGCGAGTACATTCTCTGATCATTTCATATCTTGTTTAGGATTATATTTCCTGCTTTAGATTACTTTACATGATGCTGACACGTTGGAAACATGGATTAGTACTATATGGATCTTGTTGTGCGATGTTATCCCCTTAGCGGATACATCGGGTATTCGTATTCGTGTACTTTATCGTGAGCATCGTGTACTCCTTGTATTCGTGACATTCGTATACAAATCATGTGAAATCGTGTATATTCATGTATTCACATGATCTCGTGTGCGACTATACTTCGTGTGCAATAACATAACTTAGCTTGATCCTTGTGTATTCATTGGGGCGGGGGGAGTAGAAGTGGTTATGTAATCAATCCAGTAGATTACTCGTGTACAACCTCTGTAGATTACTCGTGTACAACATCGTGCCGTTTACATAACCATCTTGTGCTCTGAATCACTAGTCACTGATAGTTCTCTATATATTGTAGCTATTTACTTACAGTCTCTCTTTTTTATCATGTTATTTCTTCAGATCCTGTATCTTACTCTCTAGCATGTTTATTTTTTTAACCTGTTATGATATTGTTGAGATGTACTGTACTCGCTCCTGTCCTGACTGGACCCGTTGATAAATTTTACAAATAGCTTGGAGATTGCCTGCTAGCCTAGAGGAGACACATTAGAGGTTGTTTAGATAGTTATTTCAATTGTCTGGAGTTGTATTTACTTTATGTATTACTGTATCTGAGTTTGGAGATTTGAGATGTATTTTTGGATTTGTGTATCTTAGACACTTAGATTTCTCTCTGTTGTACCTCTTTTGGATTTTATGTTTTATCTATCCTTATCATGCTCTACCTTAGATGTGATTGAGTCTGTATCTGCTATGTCACCCCCATTCGGAGAGTATAAACTGTTTAGTCTTATACTGTTAGATGCATGAGACCTAGGACAGCGTTCTACCGCCGACACTGCGGCGTAGGCTGGACGTACCCACTTCTCGTGCCCTAACTCTAGGGTGCGGGTCGTGACACAACCACCTCGAATAAGTAGGATCGACGACGACAAGAGAGATGTAGTCTATTGCAAGTGTTGGATGAATAGAACTCCCGGTCTCACTAGCTACCGGTGCTGGATGAATAGAACTCCCAGTCTCACTAGCTACCGGTGTGACTTCCTCCTTAACAGTAGGAAGAGCCACCTCAGCATTCACTGTTTTCCTCAAACGACGTGCCGCTCCTCGGGTCATGGGTGCCATCTGGTAAGATCGATATTCACAAATAATATAATTGTAACATAAGCAAGCTAACTAAAGGAACCATCATCTCGTTTGAGTACATTTTCGAAAGCAGATAAAATACAGAAAATTCGATTTTTTTGCCAAGTGTGAGAACGGATGGCTTAGAACACAACCCAAAATTTATTCTAGCATACATTAGTATGAATCATCTATGTTCTGTCCATATGGTGTAGTATATGTTCTTATCGTATCTAGTATCTGAAGAATGTAACAGAATTAAGATGAACTCACATAATGTAATACTAAGACATCATCTACTACTATATAAGATATAGTGATAGGTTGTCATATTATCATTGTCGAGGGATGAGGGTCGAAGGACAGTCAACTTTATCTACGGCTACATAGTTTCTGCCTCGCCAGTCGAATGGCTGTAGGGACTATATCCTGATCACCATGTCGTATCATAGTTTCTGCCTCGCCAGTCGAATGGCTACAGGGACTATATGTCATGATCACCATGTTACCAATTAACCAACCAACAAAACTACTTGTTACAAATATCGGCACTATCGGTGCGTTCGAATCGGAGTATCACATTTTTTGGTGTCGGAAAACAAATAATTATTACTAAATTATCAGATTTTTCGGCACTATCGGTGCCTCTGACCAAGCCCCCCTCCCCCCCTACACCACCCCGAACCCTAACCCTCCCCTCCCCCACTCCCCCGCTCCCCTCCCCCCCTGCTCCCCTCCCCCAGCCGCCTTCACCCCCATGCTCCCCTCCCCCAGCTGCCCCACCCCCCTGCTCCCCTCCTCCAGCCGCCCCCACCCCCCGCTCTCCCCCGCCCCCACATACCCACCCCTAACCCGAACCCTAGCTCCCCTCCCCTAGCCGCCCTCGTCTCTCCTGCCCCACCCCCAGCCACCCCCTACTCATCCCCCAACCACCTGCATCCCCCCTGTCCCTCCCCCCGAGCCACCCGCACCCCCCTAACCACCAACAACCAAAACAGTCGGAGAGAGAGAGAGAGAGAGAGAGAGAGAGAGGGGGAGGGGAAGAGTCACGTACCGGAGAGGGAGGAGAGTCGCCGGAGAGAGTGAGAGTCGCCGGAGAGAGTGAGAACGCCGGAGGGAGGAGGAGAGAGAGTGAGAGAGTAAAATGGAGGGAATGAATCGGTGGGGGGGAATATAATTAGAATTTAGCGACACTAATACTACCGTCGATAAATTAGTCGCTATTAGCGACGTCAGAGCGACGTTTCGCGATGACTAGCTCATGTAATTAATATATGTCGTTGTTACGTCGCTTATTCGTCGCTAGTAGCGACTATTAGCGACGTTTCAGTAAAACGTCGCTAATGAACACAATTTAGCGACGTTAATCGAACGTCGCTAAATTTATGTTGTCATTTGAGCAGATTTTAGTAGTGTCCCTTGTATGCTTGAAAGAAATGAAATGAACTATGGCTTTTTAAAGATATTTTCAAAAGATGTAATCTGACTTTGAATATGCATGAAATGAACATAGGTAAAAGTAGCAAGATCACATCACAAGAAATATTTTCTCACTAAATGAATTAGTGATCATTTCAGACAAATGTAGCATTTGTTCACAATCACCAGTATGTTGATATACTGATCAATCATCAGTCTGCTCGTAGGTGCAAGACGTATCGAGAAGGATAATCCAAAGCGATAGCCCGAATCTCATCCTCAGGAGCCATAAATCAGAAGAGATGCCAAGTGATGAACATCTGTTGCAAAGAGTTACTTTTGTATATAAAGGGATGTAATGTATGGAACAAGATCATTGTAATCTATAATATTTCTGAGAGAATGTAAGCATTGTATCAGAAAAAATTGAGAGCTTGTAATATGTTCAAATAAAATCAATAAAGAGATTTATTTCTGCTACCATGTGTTCAATCTGTAATATGTCCACTGCTACTTCAAATATCTGCATTATGTTCCGTTGCGTTATTGTCTATCTTGTCTATTTTGTCATTGTACAGGTCTTGGCCTTGTGGAAGTGCAACTTATGCTTGCACGACATCACGCCCAAGTGAGAACGAATGGTCTCACAGAGTCTGAAGCGAGGACGAAAGGACTATACGGGATCCGGACGTGACACCCTGAGTTCATGGGGGCCATAGACGAATTTTAAAAATGGGCCCTTTATATACTGTAATTTTTTTTAAAAAAAACTAAAATAAAAGTAAATTAAAAAAATGTTGCCATCAAGAATATAAGGACCTAGTGTGCAAGTGTAACCTAATAACCACTACACTACAATTGTTTTGTGTTAAGAGAGGCTCATGTGTGTGTTTGTGCTTAAACTATTTTTTTTTTTTTGGGCTCTCTTGCTCCGTGGGTCATGGGTGGTCGCCCTGGGCCAGAGCCGGCCCTGAACTTTTTTTTCCAAGTTAGTTCATACTTGGGACATTTTTTGAAAGCAAGTAGATGTTGCGTTTTCAAAAGCTACTTTTGTTTTTTTTTCGAAAATATAACGATTATTAGACTATTTCATACCAGTTTTATTACTATTATTCAAGAATTATTTGGTTTACAGTAAATGCAACCGTAGCAACAAATACTCCAATTTTAGTGTTCGTGTTTGGTGTAAATGATGCTACTTGACATAATATATATTGCATTACTTGCCAATATCTCGTAACAAAAATTGACTAAATAAATGTTAGAATATTGCCAACGCAACATTGCTCAAGTGGGAGCGTGCAAGCATTTGTCTCATCCGGATTCGAACCAGGGTGTCGCCCATCCATTTATAAAAATGGTGAAAGTTATCAAGTTGAAAATAATGGACCTAAAAGATATGCAATGTAAGGTACACAAAATCTCCTCGAGTCCTCGGTAAGAGGTATCGTGCAAAATAATGTATGAATGAGTGATTAAGGCCGAGAAAAGAAAGAAATAAAATGAAATCATAAAAACGTGGGTTCCTTTCTTTTTCTTTCCCACCGCCAAAAAAAAACGAGATCGAACAGAAGAAGAAGAAGAAGAGAGAGAGAGAGAGAGGAGAGGGAGTGGGAGAGAGATCCATGGCAGCGGCTTCTTGAAGAAGAAAAAGTAAGCGATTCGATACTTTGTCATGAATTTTGACATTAAATTGACATTAAATTTTGTTTGAATTAGGGTTTCAATCCAATTCGTACCTTCAATTTGTTGTACTTTAGGGTTTGTTTACTGAGAATTCATGGAATTCAGTAGGAATTATGGAGTTATGGATATTTGCTACGAATCTAGGTCAAAGTTGATGTTCCCAATCTAAGGTCAAAGGTCTTCTTCCCCATGTCCGTCATTTGTTAATTGTTACTCGCCTACTTCCATCGTAATGGGGTTTGGCTACGGAGCAAGGTTCAAAAACACGGTTTTGGTATCGAGTTTGGACCCTATCCTATATCGGTTTCGGAGGTTTTGAATCGGTTGGTTTTGGTAGTTTCCGCAGGTTTGGACAAGGGACGGGCACATAAATTTAAGAGAGAGGTCAACCTCAAATATAAAGAACGTCCAAAAAATAAAATCACATACTAAAGCATGAAAAATACTGTAACAAGAGCAATGTATAATTGTCTGGATAATAGTCCAAATCTATCGCGTTGAGGTTACGGTACGGTTTTGGTCCCAGACCTAGTTAACCCAAAAAGACTATTAATAGAAATGTAAGTTTATTTATTATTATTAAGTTAAATATTAAACTGTATGTGTTAAACTATTTATTTCTCTATTATTAAATTATTAACCTAGGTTATAATTTTTAGGTTTACTTAGTAACATATATATATAATTTTTAGGTTATTTCTCTGGTGGAGTATGTCCAGAGGCGAGTAGAGGGTTGGCAAGCAGCAGGTCTGTCCTTTGGCGGGCGCATCGAGTTGGTCAGATCGGTGATCTCGGCTGTGGCCCAATTTTGGCTGCAGTCCATCCTCCTACCTGTGGCCACTATCCGGCGTGTGGAGCGATTATGTGCCGACTTCATCTGGAGGGGCGGTATGCATGCGATCTCCTGGGACCAGCTTTGTCGTCCCAGGAAGGAGGGAGGAGTGGGGCTCCGCCCGCTGATGGAGATCAGGGAGGCCTCTGTGCTTAAGCTGGCATGGAGATTTATCAGCAGGGGATCTCTCTGGGCGGACTGGATGCACAGTAGATACGTGAAGCAGGGTAGTTTTTGGACGTACTCTACTGACAACAACCACTCAGTCACGTTCAAGACTATCTTGAGACACAGGGGGGTGCTCAAGTCTGCTATCAGGAGGGTCATGAAGGACGGCTTTGGCACGGACCTCTGGCTGGACCCTTGGATAGATCGGCGGTCGCTGTTGGACATCAGAGGGGCCCCGACTCATCAGGAGGACAGGCGGGATCTGACATGCAGGCGCATCATTCGTGATGGGGAGTGGCGACCTGATTCGTATCGGTTCACTGAGGAGCTGGGTGGGAGCATTTTATCTATTGCCATTGATCCGACGCTGCCTGCGGATCGGTGGATTTGGGAGCCGTCAGGAGCACCTACCGGGACGGGGGAGTTCCAATTCCGTAGCTGCTACAACCTTATCCGGCGAGCTTTCCCGTTGTGTTCCGATTACGAGTTCGTTTGGTGCAAGTGTCTGGCCAGGAAGATGCAGTTGTGTGTCTACAAGCTTCTACTGGGCCGCCTCTTGACTAGAGATCGCCTGCGGTCGTCTGGGGTGCCGGTTCCGGATCCCACATGTGTGCTGTGCGGGTTGGAGCCTGAATCTATAAAGCATATCTTCTTCGAGTGCACTCTGGCTTAGCAGATATGGTCGGAGCAGATTCGGTTATTGGGAGTGTGCGTCTCTGGGAAATGTGTGGGGGACATCATCACGGAGATCCGAGATAGCAGGGGCAGGGGGCAGGACTGGTTCCGAACAGCCAGAGTCCGTCTGGCTGCTGCGGTATGGCACGTTTGGCGGGAGCGAAACCGTCGGATATTTGAGGGGCTGGTCACCCCCCCAGTTGGTATTCTCCATAACATTGAGTATGATGTAAAGGCTATGGAGAATTGATGAGAGTTGAGTGGGAGTCCCACTCTGTTTGTATGTTGTAAGATTATGGCTTTTCATTTGGAATAAAATTCACCTTATTTCCAAATATATATATATATATATATATATATATATATATATAATGGAAGGATATGCAAGGATTGAAAAGGGGGGGGGGGGGGGTGGTGGTTAGTGCAAAAAAAGAATTCAGTGGGGTCACTTGACCCCACTTGCCCTAGCTTGTGTCCGCCCCGGGTTTGGACTGTCCCGGGTTCAATTCTGTTTTCTGCCTTGCTATGGAGTGATAGAGAACTTTCATGAATGAGGAAATTTGTATGGCCGTCAAGGTCCGGTTCCAACCTCCCCAGTGAAAAAGAAAAAAACTTTTCAAATGTGTGAGAGGATGGAAATCGAGACCAACAAAAATATACTCTCAACTACTTTGCCAACTAGGCTAGTTTTTAACAATAACTTAAAGTGGGGGTCCACATAGATATAAGTTTTGAATTTTTTTTGCAAAAATAACTACAACTTATTTTTTCCTGAAAATTTAGTGGGGCCTTTAGCCCCCACTCCTTTGAATGTGGTGGTAGGAGCTGTGAGCAAGAGAGAGCCTTGTTATAAAACCTACACGGCCTAGAGTGCGGACAAGTAGAACTATAGAGTTGTAGTGGTGGTTGCTATTTTTATTTTTTAACTCGCCCTTGTGATTGATACCTAGGTTGCTCTTATATCATGTTGAAGTCACTGCTATTACACCAAAACTCTAGAACAAGTGACTTCACATGAGAAAAGTAGAAGAAGAATAAATAGGGAATGTTGAGTTACACAAGAAATGGGAAGGGTTCTGGTCCATGAGCAATGAACGATTGGAAGTAACATCAAGTTTAAAAGCAAACAGAGCAAGAAGAAAAAAAAGAAAGAAAAAACATGGAAAAAGAAGAAAATAAATGCTTTGGTTGCTAAGGATACGGTAGAAGAGAATGAAAGAATAAGAAGAAACAACATAAATGACGAAGACGACTTGGTTTTTTATATTCCATTTTGATATGTGAGATTCGTATTATATTTTAGTTTAATATGTGAGAATTGTAAATGGCATATAACTAATCTGACGGTGGTCCTTGCTCAATTAAAACAAATCCATTGGTTAAGTAAAATAAAACATATAAAGAAATGTGAAATTTAGTATACACATGAGGCATGCCTTAGTTGGGCATGGACCTCACCGTGAACCTCCAAGAGACGTGCACCGTAGGAAGGAGCCTCGCTCCACATGTATTGAGGCCTGAGGGGATGAGTCTAGAACTTTGTGTGCCTCGTGCCTTAGGCGTGCCTTTAACAACTATGGTCCCAATGTCTGCTCGTCCTTGCAACCAACAAAATATCAAGTGTAGCCGGTTGAGGAAGGAAGTTTACTAGGCACAAGTTAGATCAAAATCTATGACTTTAAGTTGACAACATTTTTTTGAAGAAATTGAGGCTAATAATAAGAAGATAATGAAGGATAGATGTCCAGATGTTCAATCTAGTTTGAAAGGAAGAGAACAAATCTTAGAACTAGGGTTGGTTTCATGATGGCTTTAATGTAGGGATCGGCATTGGGCCGGGCCAGGCTGTCCAAGCCCATAAAGTACGGGCTCGGGCCGGGCATGGGCTAATTTTTTTTGGCCCTAAAGAAATTTTGGGCCGGGTCGGGCCGGTTTTAATTATTATTTATTAAGCCCAAGTCCGCCCACAAGAGTCGGCCTTTTCGGGCCAAATCCAATTGGGCCGGGCTAGCTCTAGAAAAAAGCTCAAATGGGCCTTATCGGGCCTAATCGTTAAACTCATATTTGAAAGGTTATTTCAACAATATATTCTTAAAAAAATTAGAATTGAGTAATATATGAAGGATGAGAATTGAGAGAGCTGAATAGTAAATACTGACATATATTCATTGCACGAAAGGCCAACTTTATTTCTGGAAACGTAGAGTCTTCTTCGTCCCGAAGAAGTCTAGATTGGAGAATAAATTCTCTGGCTGCAGCTTTCCGAGAATTTCTAAGAGCTCTGTCTCTGGACTCCGAAAAAAGAAGAGGCATCATCCGATGGTTCCGACCGTTCATATCAATGAGTCATTAGACTCTGCTCGAAACAATAGCTCTGCTCGAAACAATAGCCTTTGAATGTGGCCCACGTTCTTCCATTTGAGAGAGAATCAGAGACTCTTGAGAGTGGAGCATTGAGGCTTGAGCTTTCAAAGAAAAGTGTTGAATTAAGCTATTAATTTAATACAAGTAGACACTTTAGTCTAGTCTCTAGCTATCAGCTAGCTCTTAGAATCTAATGCCATCATTCATTGGCCGGGCTATGACTCTAGCTTCAACTTTCAAGGACATGAGATGAGCTGTTGTCATTCATTGTTATTTTTAAATTGACTCTTTGTATTCCAAATCCAAACAATAAATTGAAATGAAGAGAGACTCTGGCTCGAGGCTCCGGTCTCCAAATTTGGTGGGACTTATACAGACTTTTCGGGCCGGGCTTAGACATACTTTACGGGCCGGGCTCGGCCGGGCTTGCATCGGGCGGGCCTTAGGCCTGGCTCGAACAGGCGGATGCTTGGCCCAAGCCCTGCCCTATATTAGTATGGACCGGGCCGGGCTTATCTAATGACTGGGCTGCATCGGATTTTAGCCCATAGGGCCGGGCGGGCTTTTCGGACGCCCATGGGCCTCGGGCCTAATGATGATCCCTACTTCAATGTCTTAACTTTGGAAATACTTCTTTGTAAAACGTCTCTTATATATATATATATATATATATATATATATATATATATATATATATATATATATATTCGTTACATATGGGTTGATTCGACACGAAATGTGTTAGCTATAACCACACAGACAAGTCCCAATGTTCTATTTATGAAAAGATTGCAAACACAATGCGTCGACTCCCTTGCCCCAGTAGGCGAGCCTTTACAACTTCTCAAAAGAAAGATACAATAGAGATCATAAAGAAAAACTCCAAGCTAACTAGGACTTGCTTACCTTGCAATGACTGTCTATCGATAACTCTCGGTGATGATCTCGAGTTGACGAGGCAGACAACTCTTTGATCAGAAGTCTTCCTCTATCTTGAAGTGCAAGAACCTACGGGAGCACGAATATCTTGTAGAAGTGGTGGAGTCTCCTTGAATCGACGGGAGCACTTGGAGAATAAATTTTCCTTTGCCGCTTCCTTATAAGGGACAAAGAAATTCTAGCTTTAGGAAGCCCTTAACTTAGCCCCTAAGATAGCTAAATAGATTTGGACCGCTGGAATTTCAGAAATAACTAAATGTTGAACCAATAGCCTTGCTATAATGTTGGTCCGTGTACTGCTCCTACTCAGGAATAACTAGAATTCTACAATAATTCTAGTGTACACTATTTGGTCCAAACCAAAATTTTGGTAGATTTTCGGTCTAATTGTTTGGTTCTGTTCGACGGCTGTCCTGTACTGCCTCTTTTGTCGATCCTCTACTGCTTTAGACTTCTCCATGCTTCTCGTAGGTTGGATTCCCAACAAACTCTCCATCTTATATGATAAGAGGGTGTTGGCCCATGCTCCTCAATCAGACTCCATGCTGTGGCCCCTCAATAGAGTTCGTTCTCGTTATTATCAAACTCGTAACCACCTGGGAATCCGGGATGCTCCACATCTTCTGACATCTTCAGTTGCTCGACCACATGTTGACGCTAGCAGCCATGCATAGCATCTCCTGAATCAGTCGGATACCCTCGAGTTCAATGACTCTAGTAAGATCGAAATCCTTGACGACTAACCTCACCGTGAGCCTGGTGTGTGCTCCGAATTTCTGTCTTCCACCAGAAAGTACTGTTTCGAATAGCTTTCTCACCCTCGACTATTGTCACGTTCCGATTCCGTCGTATCGATAAGTCACCACCGGACTTGATGTCGTACAAGTTTAAATTGCACTTGTAGAAGATGAAAACGTGCACATATAATAAACCAATTGAAAATAAGGTTAAGGCAACAACATAAGCAGAAAGTTAAAGACACATTGTAGGAAGATATAGTTCTTTTATTCAATAACTTGAAATGGAATACATAATCTCTCTTGATCAATTGAAATTCCCAACTTGGCTTATAATTCACAAAACTAACATAAAATACTATCGTTCCATTCATCGTGCCCTTTTATTACATTGAAAACATAAAACACCTTACAACTTAAAAGGAAACTTCGAAATGCTTCAGAAGAGAACTTCGATTGTTTTGCAAGATTATTGATGCCTTTGAACGTCTGCATTGTTTCCAATACCGGTGAAGGAGGGATCATACATTAAAAAATGCACTAGTGAGCGGTATCAATTCGACTAACCTAAACTAACATAATAATCATGTGAAGCATATATTTTATGTAAGTGATATTTCTACTTTAGCTAGCGTATGTTAATTTCATAATCAAGAATATAAAGCATAAAGCATAAACATATAAATTATACAATGATATTTTCCACATGACTTTTCCATCCCTGCAAAATAAGGATTAGAACTTACCATCCTTGCAAAAATAATCATTAACAATGTAGCATGTCTACATGACAGTCATTGGTGATTTCAACACCAAGAAGGACTATACATGGTATTATGATGCGTCCTTCCAGTGCAGATAGCTAGTCTTACTGAAGGTTCACATACCTTGTGCTTCTGAAGGTTCACATACCTCGTGCTTGAAGCACATTTCACATAATTTCTTTCTAGGCTCATACTGTCCAGGTTCTCCGGATATTGTTCGAGAAAAACAAAACGTGTGCACAAGTTGTCCATGACTATTCAAATGCGTCTGCAACTTAGCTATAAACATATTATGCATGGTAGTGAAAAGTGAAATAATAATGTCAATTCTCTGTTCATACTTCTCATTTCTTGAGCCAATGCTCGTAACACATCTTCCCATTTCCGGTTTCTCACAACTGGTGACCTATCGGTCCGAAAACATTACTAGCGATTCAATGGTCCCAAACCATTTTCATTACGCTTTTTCATAAAATCTTAGAATACATCTTCAGTAAAATTACACATTTAAGAGTTACTATTTTATTATCATGTATACAGTTCCGATATTTCATTCAATAACAAAAATATTACACAAGTGATTTTTTTATCTTTATGTTTTACTAAGGCATCATTGATCGTAAGCACGTTAAAGTTCTTTTTCTTAAGGCGTGAGGACGAAGGAAAGAAGGATCGATGCAAATCACCGACTAGAGAAATTGTCGAGAGAAGGAGAAACTACTTAGCAACGATCAAGCTTTTATGCATCCTCCTGCAATGGAACCAACATCGCTTCAATATACTTCTATCATTATTTTTTTTCTCTCTCAGAATTCCAAAATGAATGCAGAAATCGACGAAAACGAACAATGAAATCGTTCATCGAAAACATCCAACGAAAACAATAACGGAAATAATGGGAAGAGACTTATATATAGTTCATTCACCAAGACACGATTTGCTGTATTTTGGATTTATTCTAACAGAAGCCAATCCATGAATATGATAGAATCTCAATGCATTTGTCCCGTTCGTTTAGATACCGAAAGGTTTTCCCACATAACCCAGTTCCGACTGGATTATGCTAGCCACAAGCCGACACGATGCCACAACCCAGGAGCGGAGCACTACAGCTACGTCGACCAAGCGAACTATGCGGTTCACAGCGGTTCAAGCTTCCGAACCTGCCTACCATCGTGTTTGTTATGGAAGCTCTTATATCCATATCGTCGAGCATAATAAGATCATGATGCATGCCGTCGAAGGTTTACAACTTCCCCTAAACTATGCAAATATGGATGTATCTACTGTTTCTTGAGTTGGTTGCACCTATGCTCTCCTTTTCGGCTTCGAATTGCTGAAACCGTCGTTACTCCAATAAGCTCCAACACCCCTTCGGACGTCAAATTTAAATTCACAAAGCAACTCTCACATGAAGATTGAGCCGCTGTTATGGAATTGATTGTCTGATCTCATGATCCAACATACCCTCATTCGTCGTTACCTCTTAATGAAGCGAATTCTCCATTTTTCTCAAGTCTTCTTGAAGACCTTCCCCACAAATCCTTGTCGATCACAAATATCCTACCAAATACCTATTGAGCCATCATTTGATGCCTGTAACTCATCCATATACCTCAATGATTTGAGCCTGTAAATGTCACAATGCATAACCCCTCGATCCAACAGCTGGTAACCCTTCTTAAGCAACTAATCCTTGTCCATGAATATGCTGCGACAACCATCATCGTCCAGCCTCCCGATCGACATCTAGTTGAGGCTCTTAAGAGAAAGATACAATAGAAATCGTAAAAAAAACAACCTAACTAAGACTTACTCACCTAACAACGAATGCCCACTAATGACTCTCCGTATCGTTCTCGACCTTACGGATGAGACGACTTTAGATCAGAAGCCTTCCTCTATTTCAAGTGCAATAACTTACATGAGCATAGATCTCTCATAAAAATGGTGGAGTCTCTCCTTTAATCAATGAGAGCACTTGAAGAATAAGTAAACCCTAGCTTTAGGAATCCTAACTTAGCCCCTAAGCTAGCCCAAATAGATCTGGGTAGCTGAAATTCATTAGAAATAATCGCATTTCGAACCAATACCTCGGTCGAAATTTTGGTAGAATTTCCGTCCTAACACTTCTACTTATGAATAACTCAAATTCTGCCCAAGAATAACCGAAATTCTGCCAAAATTCGATTCACACTGT
This sequence comes from Iris pallida, assembly GCA_029216955.1. Taxonomy (NCBI): domain Eukaryota; kingdom Viridiplantae; phylum Streptophyta; class Magnoliopsida; order Asparagales; family Iridaceae; genus Iris; species Iris pallida. The sequence goes on from JANAVB010008398.1 coordinate 9,435,858, forward strand.
TTGGCCCAGACCGAAATTCTAGCAAAATTTCGATCACGTTGGTTTGGTCTAGAATTTTGGTCCTATTGGTTTGGTCATGTTCGACCTCGGCCATCCTGCGATGCTTCTCCCGTCGATCCGCGATCGTTCTAGACTTCTCTTCATGTGTCACGACCTGCTCCCAAATAATTAGGTACCGATACGTGAGTAGGTCCAGCCTACGCCGTGACATCGACGATAATGTGCTGACTATACCTTAATACGAATCATAGATTCATAATCATGATGTAATCCACAAAATCCAACATGAATATAATCATAGTATATGCTATTCTATATATTCGGTAGAAAAAATAGTACAATAGGAAGATATAAAAAGCATGAAACAACTATCCAATATTGAAATAATAATCATCCATCGACAAAGTTTTCATAACAAGTCCAACAAAAGATCCTCTAACATAATACATGAAATAAGTCTTCGGGAACAAACCTGCTACACAGTGGCGGATCCAGGATTAAAATCCACTGGGGGCACAGTCTAAAGGGAGTTCGGAATTAACGTTTCCAAAAAAGAGAGAATATAATAATGTTATATTATATTTAATATTACTATTTTTATACAATAAAATATTACATCTCACATTGTTCTCTATTACATCTCACAATTGTTCTCTACGAACTTTCAAAATATTTAACTACAATATCATTTGTAAAAAAATTTGATGTAACAATAAGAAAGCTTAGTTGGAGCCTAAAAATAACAATTTTATTTTATTTCTCTTTTTCTTTCCTTTTAATTTTCAGTATTAATTTTTTCTCTTTAAAATTAAATTATTTTAATTTAAAGGGACTGCAAAGCTATCTATGGGCTGGTGCACAATGGGTTGTAGTTTTCAAAATATAGTTCTCTGCGAATTTTTTATGCTCCAACTAAGCTTTCTTATTATCTTCTTTAGTGAATACTACCACATCAAGTAAAGTAAATATTTAACTCAAAAAAAAAGAAAAAAAAAGAAAGGAAAAAAAATCCTACTAGAATTTCACTGGCGGCCTTGCCCCCAAGTGGATTCCATGTGGATCCGCCCATACTACTACAATAGATAATAACTAAAATTGAAAAAAGCATTACGACTAAAAGTTGCTAAAAGATGACTGATTTTAGGCATTTCCTAGAATATCATGCAAGTCTAACTCTGATATGCTATGATGTCCACATCATCCACATAAGGTCCATAGCTAGAAGTACGATCATGCCATGACAATATCTATAAAATGAAGGTAAACAATAAACATAATGTACTTGCCTAATCTGCGATTGGTGAAGGGTCGACCTGTCGGATACAAATTGACACGATACCCGAAATTCAGTCTATATCCCCAAAATTATAACCAAAGATACTCCAAGTCCAGAATGATGAGAGGAACGATAATAACACATCCAAAGGACCAGAACAAGCCATTTGTGAAAATTCGTCACAATAGTTGGAACTGGGCCCACACGCGGACCCCACATGAGACCAAAAAAATGATCAAGTTAGAAATGACTTCAAAAAATGAAAAGTAATCATATAGACACGATCAAAATGGAAAAACAATCTCACTGGAACTTACAGAAACACAATCCGAGTCCTGATTTGCGAAATCAATGGCCCCACGAACGTCCTTCCGAAAAAGTACACAAAACTGGACAAAAATATCTTTATAGGGGTAAAACGACGATGAGAGTCCAAGGGAATAGGTCTCGTCGTGATCTGACAAGTACATAAGAAATAATTAAAAGATTTGGAAAATGTCGTTACTGTGAAAACTGACATATATGGATCAAATTCATTATGTTCGGTCGATGAATTTGAATTTCGTCAATTCGTGTACGTTGGAAACACTGTTACAAGCCTTTTGATTGAGATGGTTCAATGAAAAAAAATTGTCGGATTGATGTGGTGACGCTCGGTCGTAGAGATTTTTTTTATACACATCAATTCATTTAGCCCTTTTTGGCCTTTAACGAATAATCAAACGACGAAATTAAATCATGAAACTTGACATGAGTGGCTACGGGATACTAGGCTTCGTGACAGAAGAGTCGGATCGAAAAATGGTTGATTCAAGGGAAGTTGCGGCTACTTGAAGTTGCCCCCGCGGTTAGCTTGTGCTGACATTAGCTGCTATGTTCTGTTGCTCTGTTGAGCATGAACGTCAGTCAACAACATATCGGGGTGGTTCCCGACAGTCCATGATGGTGCCGGGAAGGTCGGGGAGGGTCATGGCCTGATGGCGGAGGTCGTGGCGATGTTGTGGTAGGGAGTCGGGCTCGGTAATGTGGGGTGTCGATCGTATGGGGTGCGGCGCCGACAAACGAAAACGATAGTTGGTGGTGGCGTTGGGTGATCGGAGGAGGAAGGATTGATAATGATGATTATTGATCGATCAAGATTTTAAGGGAATTTCTTGAGTTAGCAAGCTAAGTTAGGAAAATAATGAAATAAAGAAAGAAAAGTTATTTGAATTTTCTAAAATAAGAAATTTGTTTTTTTTGAAAAAAGGAAATTGATTATTTCTTGATTTTCTTTTAATAAAAATAAAAAGAAATAATAAAAGGAATTTTTATTTGGATTTACGGAAATAATTAATTGAATTAATAATCATAAATCCGGATTGGGGAGTTTACACCATGCCTCTGCTGGATTCCCAACATTAAGAATCTGGATTTTGAAACTAGATAGACTTGTAAAAATAAAAAAATTGTGAGAAATTTATATTAAATCATGTTCCTATATGGATTTAGAAGTATAAACCTAAACTCCTAGAGTAACTCTATCATACGATTATATTTTACATAAGAAAATCGATACAAGATATAATATGTGAGTTGACAGCCTAGACTAATATAGGAATTACATTCATCTTGTAACACAAGCCGTAGATCTAAAAGGACCGACATTTCCTTCCTATTTCACTTAATTATGTAAATTTCAAGGTTGAATTTCTTATGGGGAGGCTGCAATGCTCCAGATAATTATCTGTTTATTTTTAAAAAGTTGTACATCCTTTGTTATTTAAACTAAGATGATATTATAAACATGATAGTTCCATCATTTGTCTGAATGTTCAGTTAAGAACTAGTCAAAAAAATGAGCATAACTGAACGAGAATTTTAAGATGGAAGAGTGACAATAAATTAAAAGATAAAATAAGAACTGTATGCCTTGTTTGAGGATAAGATGAAATGATCTGGACATGCAACAGAGACCAATACATGTGCCGGTTGGAGAGAGAGGCTTAGTCAAAGAAGTTGCCAGAGGCCCAGAGTTAGGGGTATGTCCAAGTTGGATTGGATCTGTGGAAAAGGATGACTTTTGCTTATGTAAGATAGGAGATGGCCTTTAGAAAGGCTAAATGGAAGATGCATATTATTATTAGTGGCCTCATAATGGGATTAAGGATTTGTTGTTATGAAATCTTCATCAATCATTATTATCCTTTTTAACTTGACAACAACTGCTCGATTTTCGTTACTATGGTCAAACTTGACAGCAACTCAATGTAGCTATATTAAATATTAATATAGATGATAATGATTAAATGGCCATAAGTAGTATCTGCTGAAGTTATAATTTTATGCTTGGTGTCCCTACCATTGGAGAAGGGATTGGATCTCTTACCAATCTCTAAAGCACTTTCACTTTGTGGAACATCGTGTCAGGCCCTTTCTGATTAAACTTCTGGATCTGCAGTTGTCTTTCCAGCAGTAGTAGGTACTGGGTTTATGTAGTTAAGGTGTTGCAGATTTATTCTATATAGTAACAGATATAATTATGTGTGGCTTGCATTTGATGGGTTACTCGTACCATTGGGTACAGAATTATAAGGGTAGTTATTGACATTTATTTGAATAATATTCCAATTTTGATCGTGCAATCACATTATTACTTCCAACAAGTCGGTAAATGTTGCAATGCTAATATGGAAAAGGTGGTCGAACTTTTGTGGAATTGTACCAATGGGTAGGTCATTGGAGTCAGTTTGTTTGTTTCAGCGAGTTGGGATATTATATTGTTTAGAATTATATTAAAATAATTGCTATGCTTGTTGTCTTATTGGCCAGGTATAATAATCTTATATCAGGTTGATTCCTGATGTGGAGTTTAGCATGTTGGATGTCGGTCTACAATATTGGGGGTAAATTTAAAAAAAACCGGACATCTGTATTCGGTTTCTTAAATTTATATTATCTATAAGTATTTTAAAAATAGTCTATGAATTATCTCAAATTTCCTAATGACATAGATAGTAAATATAAGTAATGATAAATTCCATCAAACAATCTCTCATCATATTTACGAGGTATTGAAGCAATAGAACAAAGAATGTATTCTACTATATAATGAGAAAACTTGAGCTTCACCGTGAAACTTTTCTTTCCAAATATACCATTGCATATGTTTATTAATTAAAATTATTCATTAAAGTTAATAAAGGTAGCTAGGTAATTATCAGAGGGGTCTTTTGGTCTTTCTAAATAGTCTTGGATGATATATTATTATAATAATAAATTTAGAATCATTAAGATAGTTATCTTTTACTCTTCCTAAGTAGTCTCAATAACGATTAGAATAATTATAACAACTTTCTAATAATAATCTCTAAAATACGTGTAACGCACATGCATATACACTAGTATTATTAACCGTGAAATTCAACAAAGACGGTATTTAGTTGAAAGAAAAGGAAGATTTGCAGAGGGTATATTACAAACATGATTATAAGTACAAAAGAAATATTACTAAACAATTAAATTAACTAGAAAAATGTCGGTGCTGGTGGTGTGATTCGTTGTCACTAGAGAGTCAGAGACTTAGCGTTCTTGGCATCTTTGGTAGATGTTGCAGTCGTTTAGACCACTGTCACCATTTGAGAGAGAGAACATGATATATGACCAAGGAGAAGGCATTGTTGTTGTTGGAGAAGGTGAGACGCGAAAGATGGTGTTGTTGTTGGAGATGCTGGGCCTAAATGATTTAAATTTGAAGGATCATAGGATTAATCTTTATCAATAGTCGTTTTAGATTTCATTTAGTTAGTTATATTATGATATTTTTATTTAGTTGTTCTAGACTAGAATTAGTTTGTTTCATAGGATTTATCTTTGTTTGAACTTTATTTCTATCCTTGGTTGTTTTATATAGGATTAGGAATCTTGTTTGTATCCTCCTATGTAAGCCAATATAAGGCATCAACTTTTGTAATTATTTTGTGAAGGAAAGTTACAGATAGGATTGAGAATTTTTCAAATTTGGATGTGATGCCCTCCTTGGTGTTATTCCAAAGAAGTCTGAGATTGCCTATTTTTATTCTTATTATGAGTTCATTCTCCTTGGTGTTATTGGAAGATGATGCGAAATAGCCAATTTTTATCCTTGGAGTTATTCTGCTGCTACAAGTGGTGGGAGATTGTTTATTTAATAGATATATCCTTGAAGTGATTCCATTACTATTTGTGTTTTTTTTTTTTGTCATGTGATTCGTTGGAAATATTATCCATAGGGGTTCTCTTTGATCGGGCCCCAGAAGTGGAAATATTATCCTATAGCCCCTTGCCGCCACCCCTACCAGTCGTCGCCCACAACCCCTGCTGCTGTTCCTGTAGCTCCTGCCCCAGGTCCCCCAGCCGCCTGCTGCCCCTTGCCGCCCCTCCTGCAGCCTTGCTGCTGCTGCCGCCGCAACCCCTCACAACCGCCCTCCCCCAACTCTTATGGATCAAGATCCAAAGCCTAACGCTAGCTCTTTCCACGCAACCGTCGCCCACCCCTCAAAACCATAACCTAATCCAAAAAAATAAACAAAAAAGAAAAAAATGTTGTGATCCTCGAAATTGTTTGCAAGAACCTCTGACTCTCAACATTGACTTGGGATTTTCAGAGGGTAAACATCGGTTTGTTTGCTGGAACCTCTGACTCTAAACGTTAACTTCAGGAATTTAAGGAAGAGCAGACAAGGTGGTTGTTTTGCATGAATTTTTGTTTCTTTCCTAACTTGATCTTCACATAAGGATCTAACAGAGGGTAACCTGGGTTGCTTCTCTGTCCTGGCTTGTGTGATCAACATTCATCTCTGTTTCCTATGCGCGTACTCGTTCTGGTCACGTTTCTAGCGCATTGGCAGAGTTGATGTGATTATCCAATTAAAAAGATCAAACCGACAGATCGAATCAGGAATATTGAAGGATGACAGACACCGATTCGAATAACAGTGCTACATACACTAGTGTCGGAACCGCAATGACGGGACCAACGAGCACTGGCATAACGATTTTATCGATTCGATTTGTCGATTGACTTTTGGACGGACCAGAGGGCTACTCGACATGGCAAAAGAAGGTCGAGAAAATGCTTCGAAAAATACGGTTGTCCAAACATCTAACTGACATTCCTTCAGCAAAGACTGATTTCATATTTGAGCAATGGAAGATAGATGATAGTCAACTGTTTACACAATTGATGAATTTCGTGGAACCATCGGTGGAAGATATAGTTCATAATACGGATTCCGTGAAAGAATTATGGGAGGTCCTAGCGGCATTGTTTGATAGAAAACGCGATTTATCTCGAATCTATGACTTGATCGTTGGCATATACTGAGCTATCAGGGAGATAAATCTCGTAAGGACCACTTTCTGGCCTTTAAGGCTATTATTGATGAGATCAATCGCGAATTACCGCTAACGACAGATATCAATGAAGCGATAGCTCAACGTGAGCAGCTTCATGTCATGGCATATCTTGTCTCTCTTCGCCCTGATGTGGACTCTGCTGGCTCTCAGATCATTGTTGGATCTGATGTTCAGTCTCTGATGGAAGCAAATTATTGTGTCCTTCGGACAACAGAAGTCTTTGAGACCACTCCGGGTGATCCTCCTGATGTTCGATCTGCTCTTGGTGATACTTGTGCAGGATTTCGTGGTGGTTATGGTGGACGACGTGGCGGCCGAAATTGCTGGTCGTGATGGAGGATGAGGCAATAGTGGTCGTGATGGAGGACGACTACACACATGCTTCAACTATGGTCAGTATGACCATTTCCAGTGACAATGTCCTAATGCACCTAGCGCCAACGTTACATTAGATGCTCCTGATGATGGTGTTCGATCTGTACAGATGACTGCAGTCATATACAGATTTTTGACTTCCAAACTCAACGACGTGGTGAAGCATCTACATCTGGATCCACGACCTGATACTCAGCGACATGTGTGTTAAGGTCGAAGCAGTAGGTGATTGACTCTGGTGCGTTTGCTCACATGACTGGCGACGCAGGTATGATAGACAACTATGTATCGGTGGGTCATGTTTTCAACGTTACCGTTGCCAATGGTGGTTTACTAACAGTCCGTAGACGAGGAAGTGCCCGTCTTTCGTCCGGACTATCACTCAATTTCGTATTACATATACTGGAAAATTCGTTCAATTTGCTTTCAATTAGTCAACTTACTTGCGACATGCATTGCTCAGTAATATTTTTTTCCCTAACGGTTGTGTTTTTCAGGACCTGAAAACTGCGAAGACTGTCGTAAGGGGTATGTGGCTGGAGGCTTGTACCTGTTTGACGTTCCTTCTTCTGTTGCTTGTACCGGCATAAAACTCGATCATTTTGAGTTATATTATCAGTTAGGCAATCCATCAATCCAAGCTCTCAAGAGAATGTACCCATATTTAGATGTTCCATTTACTTTTCATTGTGAGTTGTGTCGTTTAGCTAAGCATCACCGGGTTCCTTATCCAGTGAGTCAAAATAAAATTGCATCCACTCATTTCGAGTTGGTGCATTATGATGTCTGGGGACCTTGTCCGACTGAATCAATGATGGATTTCAAGTACTTTGTTACATTTGTTAATGACTTCTTACGTGTTATCTTTGTTTATCTGATAAAAATTTGCTCCGAATTATTTGCAATTTGGTGCAATTTTTATGCCGAAATTAAAACACAATTTAATGTTCCGATTAAATGCTTTCGAAGTGATAGTGGTCGTGAATATCTATCTCGTGAGTTTAATACTCTTCTGCCCCGCAATGGCATCATCCACAAAACTTTCTGTCCTTGTACACCACAACAGAATCGTGTAGCTGAGCGTAAGAATCACACTCTCTTGGAAACAACCCATTCTTTTATGTTTCAAGCACGTACTCCCAAAAGATTTTGGTTGGATGCGGTACTTACCGCTTGCTATCTTATTAATCGAATGCTATCGTCGGTTTTCATTGATTCTATTCCTTTTTTCGGTTATATCCTGAAAGAGAGCTGTTTCCTCTCCCTTTCAAATTTTTTGGTTGCTCGTGCTATGTACGAGATACCCGACCATCACTTTCTAAATTAGATCCTAAGATAATCCAATGTATTTTTCGTGGGTATCCTAAAGATCAGAAAAGGTATCAGTGTTTCTCCCCTACTTTGAAGATGCATTTTTTTTCTCTCGGGACGTTACCTTCGTTGAAACTGAGTTTCCTCCCCTTCCACAAACTTCGGATCTAGTTTCACAAATTTATCCAGAAGAAAATTTCTTATTGTTTCCTATTCAACCACAACAGCCTCCCGTAAGGTGCCCTATCCTAGTCCGACGGTCCGCAAACACCGGTTCTGTCAGTACCGATGTCACCGAAAGAACATCGCAGATAGTGTCCACAGAGTCATCCTCCTCTTCTAGCTCCATTGGTTCACCTCTGCCTATTCTGCTAGCTCGACCTCGTCGTGCCTGTAGTGATCATTCCTTGTATGTTGATAACTATGAAAGACTTGCCAATCACACTTAGTCCTTGGTCGCTACTATTTATGAGATTCAGTTTCCCAATACTGCCGAGGAGGGTCTCAAATATCCCGATTGACGTGCTGCTATGGAAGACGAGATAAAAGCACTCCTGGAGAACCATATTTGGGACTTGGAAGATTTGCCTACTGGTAAGCAGGCAGTCGGTTGCAAATGGGTGTTCGCGATCAAGGTAAAATCGGATGACACTCTTGATCGCCTAAAAGCTCGTCTGGTGGCTAAAAGATATTCTCAGACATATGATGAGGACAATTTTGAGACATTCTCTATAGTTGACAGGATGACATCTGTGCGCGTTCTTTTGGCCTTAGCTGTTCACTATAACTGGCCATTACTTCAGCTGGATATCAAGAATGTATTTCTCCACGAGAATCTTGAAGAAGAAGTGTATATGGTACAACCTTCCAGGTTTGTTGCAAGAGGGTAAAGTGTGTCATCTGCGGAAGGCCCTCTACGGCCTCAAACAATTATCCCGTGCGTGGTTTTACACATGTTGTTACTCAGTTTGGCATGTGTCAATCCAAGAAGGGTAATTCAGTTTTTTACCGACAGACATCAACTGGAAGGATACTACTTGGTGTCTATGTTGACGACAATGTAATCACGGGGGACGACAGTCAGGATATTAAAGGACTAAAGAAGTTCCTGGGAGAACAATTTCAGACCAAGGATATGGGATCGTTGAACTACTTCTTGGGCATTGAAGTCACACGTGATAAGCGGGACATTGCCATGTCTCAGGGGAAGTATGTGCTGGACATACTAAATTTTGTAGGAATGATGCAAGCAAGGGAGCGACCTCACCCATGGATCCATGTGCAAAATTACTACCAGACGAAGGGGTTTGATGACCAATCTAGATGAATATCGTTGTGTGGTTGAAAAACTCAACTACTTGGCAGTTATGACCGGTCTGGATATTTCTTTTGCCGTAAGTATCGCAAGTAGATTTATGGTTTCTCCAAGAGTTTCACACTGGCATGCATTTTTCAAAATTTTGTGCTATCTAGTCAATAATCCGGGAAAAGGAATTTGGATGGAGAATTATGAACATACTCGTGTTGAATGCTTTACCGATGCTGACTGGGGTACAAGCCTGATTGATAGATGGTTTACATCTGGATATTCAGTATTTATTGACGAAAATTTGGTATCGTGGAAAAGCAAGAACCAGAGTGTGATAGCACGGTTAAGTTCAGAAGCCGAATATTGAGCCATTGCTCATGACACAACAAATGTGTTATATCTGAAGCATCTTTTACAAGAACTGGAAGAAGAAGCAGGATCTAAATAACATATCTGTGGTGTGATAACTAGTCTGCTATCTAAATTGCTACTAATCTTGTATTTCGTGAAAAGAAGAAGCACATTGAAATTGACATACATTTTGTTCGTGATGAGTATACAAAGAGGATGATAAAGTTTCACCATGTGAGGATCGGTAATCAGATAGCTGATATCTTCATGAAGCCATTTTTGGGTCCTCGGGTTCAATTTCTGTGTAACAAGATGGACATGATTGACATGTGAAGGAGGGTGTTAAGTATTAGTTGTATTGGGTAGTATTGGACTTTAGTCCCACATTGGTTAGAATAATAGTGAGAGGGGTTAACCTCTCCTATATATGTAACTCTCTCTTTAATAAAATTAATCCCATTATTCTACTCTATACTTCAAAATTCAAGTATCTTGTTCGCATTGTGTGTGGCACACTCTTTATAGGGTAATTTTTATGTAATTTAGCCTTAACTTTTGTTTTTTGGGATAATGATTACATGATAAACTTCTTGTTTTATAGGTTTTTGTTATGTCTGAATCATTTCTGAATTTCAGGTTAACTTACAACAGCTGAAGAAATGACAGAGTCGATGATATCAAGTTTCTGGGGCCCTGTCACATCCACTACCGAGTGGTGTGAGGAAAATTATACCCATTCATTATATATTGCAGAATTCTATAATACTATTTCCAATGTGCCTTGTATTCTTTTGGCTCTCATCGGCCTCATAAACGCCTTAAGGCAGCGGTTCGAGAAGAGATTTAGTGTTCTTCACATATCCAATATGATACTTGCCACTGGAAGCATAGTGTTCCATGCTACATTACAGCACGTGTAAGTTCTGTCGCCTTTTTGATTCTGCTTTGATGTGTCTTTGAAGCTATTGCATCCTGTAAGTTGTGTGGACTAGATAATAAGGCTTGAAGGTTATCACACTTGTTTAGGTGTCACGGTCAATGTTCAAAAACAGTTTACACGTCTTTCTCAATTATTTAGCTCAGCTCAGAGTGGGCACTGATTGATTATCTTTTCTGATGGCTATACATATGTAAATTGATGTTTGCAGGATATTAGACACTGCAAAATTGGCTGTCCAATGTCTGGGATAGGCTATTTTTATGACTTGTCAATGGCTTGTACTAACACAATAATAGTTTGTTGTTAAAGCTTAGTAGAAAAATACAACAAATGCTTTTTGGTACATATCAAGGCTTAGTACAAAAATGACGTAGGTGAATGCTATTGTTTTCATAGTTGCAACACACTATTGTTTGTTTGTGTAAATCACCTGTAATGCCATAATGTAACTGTTTGTCATATCACACTGTTTTGGCATTTGCCACAGTAACTAGTAGGCCTACAATCACTCTTAATCTTCTTTCATTAGCTTGGAAGGGTATGGTTTATACGCGAATTTACATGTAGGAATGAATTCTAGTGTGGTACTGATGATATAAATTTGCTCATTATCAACTGCTTTAGAGTTCTCTATTTATTGAGCGTTCGAACTTCGAAGTAACACTATATGAGGTTATTTTGAGTTATATTTTAAACAGACATTCATTTGATGAGGTTTCCTAGTCAACTGCATTATGCTACAATATACACTTCTCGTGGCACAACGATCTTTAGACCCCTTCACTTCCTAGTCTTCTAACTTCTCTATATGCTAGAATATAGGCTTTCTGATGGCACAGGGTTACTAGACGCCTGATACCAATCGACCTTCTGGCTGCAATTCAATTTGAAAGGCTTGCAACAAAATTTATTTTTCCAAGGCTTATTTTATGCAAGGTTTTGTCACCCGAAGGCTTATGGCTGATTCTTTAAGGTTCAGAGCAGTTGCTCTAATTTAAAGGCTGCCTACCTACCATGGGATTATTTAACCTAAAAATGTGATGTTTATGTTACTTCTTTTTTTCCTTTTAGAGATTCTTAATATTTTTATGAATTTTCCAAAAATGTTGAACTGTATTGGCTGTGCAAGGGCACATGGGGACTCTTGTAACATAAAGAGCATGCCGGATGTTTTAGTTCTATAATTCTTGGATCCATCTCTCTCCTTTGTGGCGTAATCTTTACTACATGATCTTTCTTGTTAATCTCACTTAATTCTTTCAGGCTACAACAGAGCGATGAAACACCAATGGTCTGGGAAATGCTGCTTTACCTTTATGTCCTCTACTCACCAGATTGGCATTATAGGAGCACAATGCCAATTTTCCTCTTTCTCTATGGTGCTGCCTTTGCTGTTGTCCATTCGCTGGTGCGCTTTGGGATAGGATTTAAGGTTCACTATGTCGGCCTCTTTCTACTGTGTGTTCCTCGGATGTACAAGTATTACATACACACTAAGGAGGTTGCAGCTAAGCGGCTTGCTCATCTCTTCTTGGCCAGCATTTCTTTAGGGAGTCTCTGTTGGTTGTTCGACCGCTTCTTTTGCAAGAAACTGACACCTTGGTATATGAACCCACAGGGCCATGCATGGTGGCACGTCCTTATGGGGTTCAATTCCTACTTTGCAAATACATTTCTAATGTTTTGCCGTGCCCAACAACTGGGATGGGAGCCGAAGGTCGTCCATCTTTTCGGCTTCTTTCCTTATGTGAAGGTCCAAAAGCCCAAGAAGCAGTGACATGTTTGGTGCTCTATTTTTGTTTTGAATTTGAAAGCATGTGTATGTTTAGGCAACATAGTAGCAAGGAAGCAGTTGAGTTTTTGTCAGTGGGGGACATGAATGACTGGGAATATTGATGTTTTAACTGAAACTAGCTTTGTACTCTCTCTTTTTTCCTCTCTTTTCCGAGTTATGGCGTTGGTAGGTAAGTGATGTTTATTTTAGTTTATTTTCTTCTTTTCTAAGAAAAAGTGTCACAATTTGTTAAATCTCTTTTGGGTTCAATTTTGAAATCAAATTCAGTTACTTTTCTGTGTCATGTTGCTTGATTGTGTAGGTAATTATGTAATTTGCAATTAAACTTGAATAGGTTGTTACATTACTACAGGCTTGAGAAATGTGTGAAGGAATACCTTGATAAATGCGGCCAAAATAAACCCAATTTTTGGAGGGACAACTAAATTTGCGCTTCTTGTAAGAATAAAAATGGAAGGTTTATGGTAGAAAAGATGGATGAAGTTTTATGTTCTATAACAACAATAATGATTCTAGTTGTACTAGTTTTGTTTCTTCTACTGGAGAGACATAGATAGAGCCACTGATCAATCAACGAGGAGGGCACTCGAACTCGAAGGACAGGGTCAAGGTGTTCACTGGGCCGGACAGTCCGGTGCCCGGCTCGGGCCCGGCCCGGTCAAACCCGGTCCGGGCCGGCTCGAGTCCGGTCAACGACTCGGACCGGTCTGACCCGCCCCCATTTCGGTTCGGACTGGGTTGTGCCCCCGGACCCACTAGACCGGACCGGTCCGGTCCGGTTTGAACACGGGTCCGGGCCGGTCAAACCCTCCAAGTCCGACCGGGCCGACCCGGTCCAGGTCCGGTTCGGCCGGTTTTCAATTTTTTTTCTTTTTCTTTTTAGTCGTTGGAGGCCAAAATGACCAAAATATTCCCAATTTAGTGGCTATTTTCATAACGTAAGGGTATTTTGGTCATTTTTCTGAAAATGACCAAAATATCCTTATAACAACTCTTTTTTGGGGGTAAAATAGGTCTCTTTGCACAAAAAAAAAACTATAAATAGACCAAATTTTACAAAAAATTTACACAACCATTTCTTTCATCTCTTACAAAATATTGAAGTTAAGGAATTCTCTGAAGATTGAACAAGTTTCTGGGATTTGAATGCAACTTCCTGGAGGCCAAAGTGCAGTGTTCTTCAGCTTTCAAATTCTGCGAATTTTTTTTGGAGTTTCATATCTTTTTCTTGAAGTTTACCTTCCAAGTAATTTTAATTTTAGAGAATTTTTTGAACTTTTTTTTGGGCAATTTGTAACTTTTTTTTGGACAATTTTGGACTTTTTCCTCTCTCTCCCTCTCTTTGGTAGATAACATTTTCTGAAAAATTAAATTTCAAAACTATGGATACTATTGGTTCTAACTATCCTTACGGAGGTGATTCAGAACAAAATTTTACTTACTACGCTGATTTATTTGAAAACAATCATATTCCAAATTCTATGCCACAGACACAAATGTCACCTCCTGAAGTAAGGAGCATGGCTACAAATGTTGTAACTAGGGAGAAATCAGTTTTATGGCAATATTATAAAAAAAATATCACTGACAGTGAGGGCGCACCGATTTTAGATCCCAAAAATCAAAAAATCAATTGCAAAAGGTGCACAGTGTAAGAAATATAAGAAAATATTTAAGTGGAAAAGGGATGGTACGGGCACATTGAAAAGACACCATCACATTTGTCATGGTAAACACACTGCAAGCCAGGCAGTCACAAATAAGCATCGGTCCACGAGGATCTTTTGTAGGTAATTTTATTTATTCTGATGCTCGTAACAAAGCCGAGCTAACAAAATTTCTTATTTGTGATGAACACCCTTTCACATTCGGGGAGAGTGATTGGTATTATAAGTATGCTAGTGGTACTCTTAACCCATGTTTTAATAAAGTTTCTAGATCGACTACTAGATCGGATGCTATCAAAATCTTTCAAAAGGAAAGGACAGCTTTGAAGCAAAGCTTCGTAAATGTTAGTAAATTTTTTCTAACTTCTGATATATAGACTACAAAACAAAACAATGCTTTTATTTGTATCACAACATATTATATAGATCTAAAGTGGATGTTGCAAAAACGTGTCATGCCCCGGTTCCCAAGATAACTCGGAGCATGTGATACTTCTCCCCAGACTACGCACCTGTACAATGAATACCGTATTGTACCCTGCGATTGTCGCCTGTAAGGTCCTGGATAGGCATAGGTATAAGGCATAACCACATAATTTCCATAATTTACATAACATTCATTTGTCCAAAATATTACATACTTAATCAAGTTTCCCAAAACACATAATATACATATTATGTTTATGGTTCTTCAAAACACATAATTTACATAACTGTTGATAATCCCAAAATGAAACTACTATCCTTTAGTCCTACATCATTCATAGAGACGTTCATCCTCGGTGTACGTCTGACTTTCATCCTGGTCTTCACCAATCCCTAGTGAACAAAACTAGGTCGTTAATACGACGAGCAAGCCCTCGGTCAAAGGAGATAGTGATAAATGAATGCAAGATAGAGTAAACTTAAACAATTAAACTCATACCATGTTATATCAGACAAGAGTACATTGCTCTCTAAATAATGTCACAAGGAACACATGTAAGACCTTTTTATACCTAAATGCAATTTAGAGAAACTTTTTTGGATCACACACACGGCCTAGCATCTCGACCCATTTACCCGGGATCAGGCACGTACAAAACGAGTGGTGCTTAGATTATCCATCCGTCTGTACTATCACATATAGATGTGATTACAAGCATGATAGCATTATGAGTTGGTTTTCGAATCATCTGGGTCGAATCATCGAATCATGAGCTATAAAAAGAATTCGTATGACTTGAACTTTTCCAAGAATATCGAATCCATTCATTAGATAGTTGAGCTAAACTTAGGGCCTGTATGTCTAATAAAATAACATATATTCTGAGCTGAAACTCGGGGCATGAAACATACACAATGGATAGCTGAGCTAAACTCAGGACCTGAATGTCCATTTGTATCAGGAAGATGAACTAAGCCTCACCTCGGATATTCGTGCGGCCGTACGAACACCGTTTCAGGGACTGATCAGTACGAAAGATCAAAAATTATTTTGCAAAGAAGTCAGCCGGGTGTGATCCAGTGGTTTCTCTCCCAACCCAATGCAACCTATTCTAGCGAAGTTATGACATTCAGATTCAGTAGAAACTATCTTTAAACGGGAGTCTTAACAAGTTAAAATGAAATCACGAAATAGTATCGTCCTTTATAAAACTAGAAAAGTCCAAGAAAGGTATTAAAACCAAAGGAAAATTCTAAAGATATCTATTTGGCCAATGGTTCTCAAGAACCTCCCGATATTATAAATCAGAGATGGATGGTTCCAAGATCTAGGACACAAGTCAAATTTTCTAAAAAGCCCGAATTCCCGAAAAAATGAATGGGCTCTGGAAATTCTCAAAAATTTCGGCAGAGTCTCCTTTGTATTTACTGACCCGAAAAAATTCTGATACAAGCAACTACGAGGAAATATAAATATGGGTACGCCGACCCCTTCGGTGGAGCAACTCTCAACACCGGCCACGCAATGTAATATCCCGGGTTCGCCGACCCCATAAGTGAAAATATCGATTTGTAACATAATATTTGGATCAAGATACATACATATATTGATGAGTTGTGTCTACAAAGCAACACATGATAACAACTAAATATGTCCAACCATAAAAGAAAACTCTATGTGTCACCTATTTGCCACTAAATAAGTATTTAGTAGGAACTATGTAACATCAAGTTCAGTGTAACATTCAAGTACCCTCTCTTATAGATAATTGCATTATATAGGCAACAACAATATGAACTATTTAGAGTAATGGCCAAAACAAAATACAGACTTCCTAGGAATAGAATCCGACAAATAGCAAAAGATAAAAATAGATACAGTTAGGACTTGCACCGGTTGAAACTTGAAATTTGAAGGATATTGACTAACAAAAGAATTGTTTGGGGCCAAAAGTTAAGGTTAAGGTTCAATATGGGAACTGGGTTTTCTCACAAGTTTGCAAATGAAGATAACATATTTAGTCTACTAAACATAGTTTCTTCAATAAACTCCCACCTTAAAGCACAGTTGAGTCCCACCACTCATTTAGTTCATTCACTATATCCATAATAAGATTATCATATACATGAGATAATAAAGATTGAGTAATAAAAATTATAAGACAGGTTTTATGTATCCATCAATAGTGCACCTACTTGAGTATTAGTTGCTAGGATATTTAGTGCATAAAATATTATCAGTCCATCAGTCTTCTATTTAGACCTTCTTAAGTACTTGTGGGATATTTCCAAAATTTAATCTAGACTATATAACATCGAAATATTAAAGAGAGTGTGTATGGAGCTTGCCTTGATACTTGGATGTTTCCCTTAAGAGAAAAAAATTCCCCCAAATCAGAACCTATTTACACACAAAAATTTGGAATTGGGTTATTACAATAACCTCGGAAAGAAAAAAAATGGATTTAAAATTTGGAGAAAAAGGAAGCCATTGAGAAGAGGATAATGGAGAGGAAGAGAATGAGAGAGGGTGAGAGGGGGGTTCTGCCAGCGGCCAACGGCCGGCGGCCGTCGCGGCAGCAGTAGCAGCAGCGGCAACCGCAGCAAATACAGCAGCAGCAGCTTAAAGGGGGGGTGGTTAAGGAGAGGAGAAGGAAGAAGAAGAAGAAGAAGAAGAAGAAGAAGAAGAAGAAGAAGAAGAAGGGGGGAGGAGAATATTACCTAGACATGGAGGAAAGAAAAAAATGAAATTCTTTCTTCTCCTTGTCACTCATATAAGAGACTAGGCAAGAAAAGACTAGAATGCCCTTTGGGCATTGTCATGAGAGGGTAAAGACACTTGTCCTCCTTGTCATGAATGCCACATAAGTGGGACTCATTAAATGCAAAATTTGCATTTTGCATGAGGGTAAAGTGTAAAGAAAAATTGATTTATGAAAATTAAAATAGGAAATTTTTTTAAAAGGTTGAAAAAATACATATAAAAAAATATGCTATGACACTACCCACCTTAATTAAATTCCATCCTCGAAATTTAAGGAGTGAGAAATGGAAAGGAAAGGTACTAAGTACCTTAATCCTCAAATAGGTAGGGGTATAGTTGTCGCATCTCATCTTCTCTTTCCCAAGTAGATTCTCCAGGTGAGTCCTTGTTCCAAGATACTCGAACCAATGAGATGGTCTTGTTCTTAAGGATCTTCCGTCTCCGATCCAAGATGTCTACTGGCTTATGCTCAATGCGGAGAGTTGGGCCAACTGTAATGTCCGAATGATCAACTATGTGACTTGGATCTGGCACATATTTTTGTAGTTGAGATACATGGAAAACATCATGAACTCCCTCTAAAGAAGGTGGCAAGGCTAGTCGATAAGATATATATACGTCGCCGACTCGATCCAAGATGTCGAATGGGCCTATATACCTTGGACTCAACTTCCCTTTTGTTCAAAATCTGATAGTTCCCTTGGTTGGCGAGATCTTCAGAAATATATAATCACCAGGTTTGAAATTCAAGATCCTCCGATGCTTATCTGTCCACATCTTGTGCCTGTCTCGTGCAGCTTGAAGATGACTTCGGATTGTCTTGACCATGTCTATAGTCTGCGTAACCAACTCTGGCCCTAGTAGTTGACGTTCTCCGACGTCACCCCAACATATTGGTGACCTGCACTTCCTCCCATACAATGCTTCAAATGGTGCCATCTTGATACTGTCCTGATAACTGTTATTATATGATAATTCTATCAAATGCAGATGATCATCCCATGATCCTTTGAAATCTAAGGAGCATGCTCTCAGCATGTCTTCTAAAATTTGTATCATCCTTTCTGACTGCCCACCAGTCTGTGGGTGATATGCTGAACTAACCTTCAGGCGAGTGCCAAGACTATCTTGCAAGCTTTTCCAAAACTTGGAGGTGAATCGAGTATCCCTGTCTGAGACGATACTTACCGGTACCCCATAGTGACTAAAAATATTTTTCATGTACATCTCCGCTAAAAGCTCTGTAGATTGTCCGACTCGAAACGATAGAAATCTCGCGGACTTTGTAAGCCTATCTACTATCACACAGATAGCATTGTTACCCCTTTGTGTCCTTGGAAGTCCTGATACAAAATCCATTGTAATATGCTCCCACTTTCATTCAGGTATTGGTAGTGGTTGCAGTAGTCCAGCAGTTCGTTAATGCTCGACTTTTACTTGTTGGCATACTAAGCATTTCGAGACAAATTTAGCTATCTCCCGCTTCATTCCATGCCACCAAATTTTTTGCTTTAGATCCTTGTACATCTTCGTACTTTCGGGATGAATAGAGTATTGTGAATTATGTGCTTCAGACATAATCTCGGTACGGAGTTCACCATATGGTATACACAAACGACTCCCAAACCTCAAAGATCCATCGGAATGCTTAATCAACCCAGTTTCTGTCCCAGCCTCAGTTTGATTCCATAGTTTTTGCAGCTTCATATCCTTCTTCTGTGCCTCCTTAATTCTCTCTACTGGAAATGATTGTATTTGTAAACTTTTCCAGATTCCATCTGCTACTGGGCATATCACTTTAATCTCCATCTTTCTAAGATCTTCTAATATCTCCTTGGACGTGTTCAAAAAGAAAGCTTCAGGCCTCCTACTCAGAGAATCTGCCATTCTGTTCGCCTTGCCTGGATGATACTCTAGCTCCATATCAAAATCCTTAAGAAACTCCAGCCATCTGCGTTACCTCATATTTAGCTCCTTTTGGGTGAACACGTATTTCAAGCTTTTATGGTCTGTGTAAATTTTGATCTGTTCACCATACAAGTAATATCTCCACAACTTTAGTGCAAATACAACAGCTGCTAATTCCAGATCATGTGTTGGATAATTCCTTTCATGAACCTTCAACTGTCGAGAAGCATAAGCAATAACTCTTTCGTGCTGCATCAGCACATAGCCCAAACCCTTACCAGAAGTATCACTATAAATCTCATAACCTCCTGACCCTGATGGTAATGCTAGTACTGGTGCTGTGAAAAGTCTTTCCTTCAATTCCTTAAATGTCGCTTGACATTTATCAGTCCAAATGAATTTCTCATTCTTCCGAGTCAACCGAGTAAGCGGCTCAACAATTCTGAAAAATTTCTCTACGAATCTTCTTTAATATTTAGCTAAGCCAACAAAACTTTGAATCTCTGCTACATTCTTAGGAGTTAGCCATGATTTGACTGCTTCTATTTTCTTAGGGTCTACCGTTATTCCTTCTCCACTTACTATGTGTCCCAAGAAAGAAATTTCCTTTAACCAAAACTCACATTTACTCAGCTTCCCATATAGCTTTTCCTACCATAGAGTTTCGAGTACTATCCTTAAATGTTCTTCATGCTCCTACTCGTTCTTTGAGTAGACCAATATATTGTTAATGGACACGATCACAAATTTATCTAAATATTGATAGAATATTCTATTCATCAAGTCCATAAATATGGCTGAAGCATTAATCAATCTAAAAGGTATGACTTGAAATCCATAATGCCCATATCGGGTTTTGAAAGCAGTCTTTGGTATATCTTCCTTCTTAATCCTTACTTGATGATAGCTTGATCTGAGATCTATCTTGGAAAATACAGTTGCCCCTCCAAGTTGGTCAAATAATTCATCGATCCTAGGTAGTGGGTATTTATTCTTGATCGTCACTTCATTCAGTGCTCTATAATCTATTAGCAATCTCAAGCTCCCATCCTTCTTCTTTACAAATAGCACAGGTGCTCCCTACGGAGAAACGCTGGGTCTAATAAACTCCTTAGCCAGCAATTCCTTGATTTGATTATTTAATTATGCTAATTCCTCTTTGTTCATTGGATAGATCTTCTTGCCAATAAGGGGCAGCTCCAGGAATTAGATCAATACTGAATTCAACGGCCCGATCCGATGGTAATCCGGATAAGTCATCAGGAAATACATCTTTAAACTTATCCACAACCCTTGGCCATTCCTCTATTACTTGGTCTTGGAAACTCCTTAATTCAAACTTTTCTAATTCCTCTTTATCAAACCCTTTCTGAGCTCTAACAAATTCATGCAACTTCCTACCAGGTACGGTAAATTGAACCTTCCTTTGTCCACAATCGATGATCGTCGATGTTAATATTAACCAATCCATTCCAAATACTACATCATAGTTGTTCATGGGAAAAACTAATAGTCTAGCCCGGAAACTTACTCCTCCCATTTTGATTGGACAGATTCTACAAATTCAACTTACTTCTACCACGCCAATGCCCGTAAGAATTTTTAATTTTTTAACTAGAGGGTGAGTCTCTATACCATACTCAGATATAAATGATGCAGATATAAAAGAATGAGTAGCTCCGGAATCAAATAGTACCGATGCAGGACTAGATGAAGCAAGTATATTTCCTGGCACCACGTCCCCTGCTATTCCTGCTTCATTGATATCCATCATAAAAGCTTGTCCATGGTTCTTTTTCTTCTTCTTGTTGTTCTGACCGGTCTTCTGTGCTTGATGAAATTGATGTGATTGAGATGCCAATGCTGGTCTCTGCTGATATCCCGTAGGGGCATGGCCTTGTGTTGTAGTCGTATTAAACCTGGGCTCATTATTCTGAAAGGAAGGCCTTTGCTGAAACCCTTGATTTGCAGCTTTCGATCCTTGTACATTATTCTGAACTACTGATCTTCTATTATTTTGGGGACTATTGATTCAGCCGATGATTGGAAGATCCACACTTCAGATACCTTCCTTGAAGTCTTCTACAAGCATTCTTCGTATGTCCTGACTTCCTACAGTAAGAATAATTAAACACAACTCTATTCTGTTCTGGCTGGGTACGCCTCTATTGCCCTTGACCCGAAGTCTTTCCCTGGGGTGCGTCGGTCTCCAAACTTCGCTTTCGTCCTCCAGCCTTCAAGTTATTCTTATCATTCTGCATCCTCTCTTGGTCTCTTGCTGCTTCGACCACCTCCGCATAAGTTTGACATTTGTAAGGTGCCACCCTCATCTTTAATTTATCGTCCAGTCCTTCACTGAAACGAACTACCTTCGCCTTCTCCGTAGTTAACATGCTCGAAGCATACCGGCTGAGTCTTGTAAATTCCATCGAGTACTCATCGACAGAGGTCTTATTTTGCTTCAGATGTAGGAATCTCCTTTCTAGCTCCAACTTGGCGTTTGGGCGAAAGAACCTTTCTTCAAATTCTTCCTTAAACCTTTCCCAAGATACAACTTCGTTAGATTCTTCAGGGTGTAAGGAGCTCCACCAAATATCTGCTACATCCTTTAGTTGAATTCTTACAAGTGACATTATATCATTTGGCGTGATATTGGTACCCTTCAGTAATCCTTCTGTAGTTCTTATCCATTGCGCCGCTTCCATAGGAGTCTCAGTCCCTTTGAACTGTGGGGATTTAATCGTCCTAAAATCCGAAATCGTCCCAACCTTCGGAGTAAGTGCGACATCCAACCATTCCAGTAATTTCGCAGACATGGCTTGAGAAAGTTGGATCTACTGGGTGTTAGCCTCCAAGATTCTTTGAAAATTTTCAAAGGCATCCGTCGATCGTGTCTCAGAGGTTTTCGTTTGCGCTGCATTGGGGTTTGGTGGAGAAGTCATTTCCTAAATATTAAGGATTGGAAAATCTTAATGCAAAATTGAAAGAGGATCTTAAAAGAACTTAATCACTAAAGGAGATGAATTGTAAACAAAAGCAGTTGCAATTTAGATAATCAGAACCAAAAGAAGCATATTTCATTCATTTCAAAAACATGATTACAATATGCTCCAAGGGAAAGTCCTTACAACCCCTACCTTCTAAACCTTATACAAAACTATTTACATCTGTTGTAAATCCAAAAAGTTGTACAACAGACAAAATATTTCTCCTTTACATCCATATATATATATATATATATATATATATATATATATATATATATATATATATATATATATATATGTTGATCCTTCAAAATTTTGTGCAACAGCCAAAAGCTACCCCATTCCTAGCTGTCTTGCCTAACCCCTAGTCAGCTTTAGGAAGGTGATCTCGAGGATCCTGGCATATGGGTTAATCTCCTCCCATTCACTTATAGTCCCGTCGTATCCCCAAGTAAATGGATATGGGCCGCTTTTTCCGAGGAATAACATAAGGCGTACTTCTTTCTTGAAGAGAACTTCAGCTCCATCCTCAATATCCCGAATCCTGGGGCGCTGGAGCTCGAAAAATACTCCAATCACCTGGAGTTCTTCGTCATTCGCCACCAGCCAAGATATCCGTGCAAACTATTCATACCCGTAAAATGTCCGGTCACTCCCATCCCAGTAAACTCTAGGCATAAATCGAGCCATCACCTATACCCAAAATCCTTGCATAAGAAATCTATGGCATATAGGGGAGAGCAAATGGTCGGTTCGGTTCAGACCGAACCGTTAATTCTCAAACCGACCATGGACCGAACCTAAATATTTGAAAACCGACCCGAACCGGTTTAGTCGAAAACCGATCCGATCCGAACCGTTCTAAATCGGTTCGGTTTGTTCGGTTAATTCGGTTCTTGGGCCCAGATTTTAATGGGCCGGTTTATGGGCCAAATATGCAAATTTAACCTAAAAAATTAATTTATGTAGACACATTTTCACAAATATACAGTAATTTTCACAAATATACAATGCCAGAGTTCATAAATACACAAATGCCAGAGTTCATACTGCATATACAAATTTTCAGAGTTCATATACAAATATTATGTACAAATGCCATTAGTTTTCACAAATATTCAGCTCCAGGAGTTCATATACAAATATTATGTACAAATGCCATTAGTTTTCACAAATTTCCAGAGTTCATATACAAATTTTCACAAATATTCAGCTCCAGGACTTCACAAATATACAAATGCCATTAGTTTATGGGACAAATTAAGCTCCAGGAGTTCACAAATATATAAATGCCAGAGTTCATATACAAATTTTCACAAATATACAATGCCAGAGTTAATAATTTTTCAGGACTTCCACAGTTCATAAATTTTTAGGACTTCCACAGTTCATAAATTTCCAGGACTTCCCACAGTTCACAATTTTCCAGGACTTCCACAGTTTATAAATTTCCAGGACTTCCAGAGTTCAAATGTCCTGCACCCAAAAAAAAGGGAAAAGGAAAAAGGAAAAAAAATGTGGCTCAGATGGCTTATTTATGCATCATAGTATGATGCCATGTAGTATCAATTACACTTTCTCAAGCCTTAATCATCATTGCCACCTTCTAAGTAAATATGTTAGTAAAATTTTATAGAATAAACAATAAATAAACTGGCATTAATAAATAAACAAGCCATCATCATCAATGGTTGCCTCATTATGTCTGCAGATTTCTCGGCAATGACTGCAACGAGTGCCTCGCCATTGCAAGCATTTATAATATATGCCTCGCCAGAGTCCTCATTCCTCAATGGCTGCAATAATTTACTCTACAGTCCGCACACTGCATTCATACTGTACAGGCTACAGAAAAGAAAGACTGCAAAAGTAAAAAGTTAAGAAGTCCCAGATTATACCACCATCATCAATAGAGTAGCAGTAACATAGAGCATAAAGGACAGTCACAGAAAGACAGGAAAGCAAAAATAGCAAGAACAGAAAGTCCTACTCCCAGAATATACCATCATCAATAGAGTCCCAGATTATACCAACTACCAAGTCCAGAAGTGAGAAGTCCCACTCCCAGAATAAATGTAACAAGTCCAGAAGTCCCTAAGTCCCACTCCCAGATTATACCATCATCAATAGAGTCCCAGATTATACCACCATCATCAAAATGTAACAAGTCCAGAAGTCCCAGGAAAGTAAAAATAGTACAGTACATGCTACAGACAGAAAGCCCCACAGAAAGTCAGCACAGGCTACAGAAAGCCCCACAGAAAGTCATCAAGTCCTCAATATTACAAAATACTAATGTGACAGCAAGTCCAACTCCAAAATATAGCAAGAACAGAAAGTCAGCAGGAACAAAGTTATAACAAAGTCCATCAAACCTTGCTTGTCGACGTTGATTCCACCGTTAAGTTACTCAAATCTAAATGAAAGAAGCAATGTGACAGCATACCCTTTGCTTAGACTCCTTCAAGTATGCTTTGAACTTACTCTTCTCAATAGAGTAAATTTTATAATAATCTTGTGCCACAGTCCATCTTGATGGAATACGAAAGATAGGACATGCAACACTCATGAAGTTTCTAAATCCTTCGCCCTCAACAAACCGAAACGGAAGCTCATCAAGGATTACCATACGTGTCAAAGCCTTCCTCACCTCCTCTTGATTAAATCTCCAACTAGTAAGAGTTTTATCCGTGCCCTTCGTATTTGATTGCAAGTTGAGTATAGATTGATTTGGATCACGATTTCTTGGATTCACCGGACATTGATTCCAATGATTTTTTACATTGCTTGTACCATTTAATTTACTATGACAATGGTATTCTTTCAAACAATGCTTACAACTAGCTTTAGGACGGCCTTCCGCATCCACAAACTTATTAAAATCTATCCAAAATGGTGCTCGTTGCTTCATAGGTTTTCTATGAACCCCAAGCCTTGAATTTGGATTAGAAATTGGCTCATTTGTGGCTTGCGAACTAGTTGGTGGTTGAGGAGGATCTTCTTGCGACATCTAAAATATAAAATTTGTGGCTTTCAAAATTTGAACAATAGAAAACAAATTTCAGTAAAGAAATACGCACATTGCATGAATATGATGATGTTGCCATTGATTGGTTTCGTGCGTGCAACCTAGTAAACATCACAAAATGTGATTTTACTTGCAAAAAGCCCAAATTCTAGTGCTAACTGCTATGTGTTAATTAATTGCTAACAAAAAAACTAATTTGCTTAACCATAAAACATTTTATGCGCATAAAACGAAGACCAAAAAAAACAAGCACATGTTCTGGACATTATGAAAACAGAAACAACTCAAGCATTTTTTTTCCTTGCAAGCAAGCAATTTTTTCCCTGCAACCATTTTCTTTCATGCAAGCATTTCTTCCCTGCAAGCAAGCAATTTTTTTCCTGCAAGCAATTTTTTCCCTGCAACCTTTTTCTTTCATGCAAGCATTTTTTCCCCAACCATTTCTTCCAGAAAATAACAAACATTTTTTCCCAACCATTTTTTCCAAACCTTTTTCTTTCATGCAAGCATTTTTGCCAAATAACAAACAACAACTCAACAGTCAACAAGAGTGTAGTGTTCACAGAGTCTAAGTGTGTGGAGTAATTTTGTACTAGAGTCTAAGTGTTCACAGAGTCTAAGTGTAGTGTTCAACAGTCGACAAGATTGCAATATTTCCCTCCCAGTATGAAATTTTTTTGCTAAACAAGAAAAAATAATAAAGTTAAAGAGAGAATATAGTATTATACCAGTAATTATGTAGTGTTCACTCCAATATACGGAAATTCGAGAGATCGAGCCTCCTAAAGCGAGAATATGGTCCAAAAAAATAGATCTGCACAACAAAAAATAATAAAAATTAGAAACAGAAATATAACTTAGATTCTTTGAGTAGATCTAAGTAAAATACTTTACCTGTAGATGTAGCTCAGATCTGTCCACTCGGACCTGTAGAAACCCTAGTTTCCAGTGGAGAATCAGAGTCAGAGTCTAAGAGAGGAGGGGATCGTAGACGGGGAGAGCAAACCCTAATCTCCACTGGAGTCAGGAGACGGGGAGAGCAAACCCTAGTTTTTAGGAGCGAGAACAGTAGGGGATCGCTCGGGAGGGAGAGCAAACCCTAGTTTTTAGGAGCGGGAACAGAAGGGGATCGCTCGGGAGGGAGAGCAAACCCTAGTTTTTAGGAGCGGGATGGGAACAGAAGGGGATCGCTGGTCGCTCGGGGGGGGGGGGAGAGCAAACCGAGCAAACCCTAGATTTTAAGGGGGCGGCTAAAAATGAGGTGAGGAGAGAGAAATACAAGGGATGGTTGATATATATAGTACCGAGGGCAAATTGGTAATTGTCCCATGTAATTCGGTTTTCGGATCGGTCCGGGTCAAAAAATCCAAAACCGAGAACCGATCCGAAACCCGATTTTTTAATTTTTCAGAACCGTTACCCGACCGTTTGCTTTCTAAACCGATCCGTTTCGCCTTATCGGATCGGATCGGTTCGGTTTTCGGGTGAAACCCGAATTATGCTCACCCCTAATGGCATAAAGTAATTCGTCATCAAATTTAATAATTCATCAAGTTTTAATACAGTTTGATCGAGATTCATATCCCCAAACCTTTGTGAAATCCTCAATTCGTCAATTATGTGTTCAAACTTCAAATGTTAATTATTTCTATCCTATAGTAGTTCAAGTAAGTCCTTAGAAAATATCTAATATCTATCTATACAATCTCCTTAACCTATATACTATCCTTAGAGAATGGACCTGCATGGGCCACCAACCAAAAGAGTTTGTGTCACACCCCGATTCCCAAGACAACTCGGGCATGTGATACTTTTTCCCAGGCTACGCACCTGTACAATGAATACCGTATTGTACCTTGCGATTGTCACCTATAAGGTCCTGGATAGGCATAGATATAAGGCATAACCACAGAATATCCACAATTTACATAACATTTATTTGTCCAAATTATTACATACTTAATCAAGTTTCCCAAAACACATAATGTACATATTATGTTCATGGTTCTTCAAAACACATAATTTACATAACTGTAGATAATCCCAAAATGAAACTACTATCCTTCAGTCCCACATCATTCATAGAGTTCATCCTCGATGTACGCCTGACCTTCATCCTGGTCTTTGCCAATCCCTAGTGAACAAAACTAGGTCGTCAATACGACGAGAAAGCACTCGGTCAAAGGAGAAAGTTAAGAATGTAGGATGATAAGATAAATGAATGCAAGATAGAGTAAACTTGAACAATTAAACTCATACCGTGTTATATCTGACAAGAGTACATTGCTCTCTAAATAATGTCACAAGGAACACGTGTAAGACCTTTTTATACCTAAATGCAATTTAGTAAAACTTTTCTGGATCACACACACTCGCCTAGCATCTCGACAATAACCCCATTTACCCGGGATCAGGCTCGTACAAAATGGGTGGTGCTTAGATTATCCATCCATCTGTACTATCACATATTGATGTGATTACAAGCAAGATAGCATCATGAGTTGGTTTTCTAGTCATCTGGGTCGAATCATCGAGTCATAAGCTTTAAAAAGAATTCGTATGACTTGAACTTTTCCAAGAATATCGAATCCATTCATTAGATAGTTGAGCTGAACTCAGAGGGCCTGGATGTCTAATAAAATAACATATATTCTGAGCTGAAACTCAGGACATGAAACATACACAATGGATAGCTGAGCTGAACTCAGGGCCTGAATGTCCATTCGTATCAGAAAGATGAGCTAAGCCTCACTTCGAATATTCGCACGGCCGCACGAACACCGATTCAGGGACTGATCAGTACGAAAGATCAAAAATCATATTGCAAAGAAGTCAGCCGGGTGTGATCCAATGGTTTCTCTCCCAACCCAATGCAACCTATTCTAGAGAAGTTATGACATTCAGATTCAATAGAAACTATTTTTAGTGGGAGTCTTAACAAGTTAAAATGAAATCACGAGATAGTATCGTCCTTTCTAAAACTAGAAAAGTCCAAGAAAGGTATTGAAACCAAAGGAAAATTCCAAAGGTATCTATTTGGCAATGATTCTCAAGAACCTCCTGATATTATAAATCGGAGATAGATGGTTCCAAGTTCTAGGACACAAGTCAAATTTTCTAAAAAGCCCGAATTCTCGAAAAAATGAATAACTCTGGAAATTCTCAAAAATTTTGGCAGAGTCTCCTTTGTATTTACTGACCCGAAAAAATTCTGATACAAGCAACTACGAGGAAATATAAATATGGGTACGCCGACCCCTTCGGTGGAGCAACTCTCAACACCGGCCACGCAATGTAATATCCCGGGTTCGCCGACCCCATAAGTGAAAATATCGATTTGTAAACATAATATTTGGATCAAGATACATACATATATTGATGAGTTGTGTCTACAAAGCAACACATGATAACAACTAAATATGTCCAACCATAAAAGAAAACTCTATGTGTCACCTATTTGCCACTAAATAAATATTTAGTAGGAACTATGTAACATCAAGTTCAGTATAACATTCAAGTACCCTCTCTTATAGATAATTGCACTATATAGGCAACAACAATATGAACTATTTAGAGTAATGGCCAAAACAAAATACAGACTTCCTAGGAATGGAATCCGACAAATAGCAAAAGATAAAAATAGATACAGTTAGGACTTGCACCGGTTGAAACTTGAAATTTGAAGGATATTGACTAACAAAAGAATTGTTTGGGGCCAAAAGTTAAGGTTAAGGTTCAATATGGGAACTGGGTTTTCTTACAAGTTTGCAAATGAAGATAACATATTTAGTCTACTAGACATAGTTTCTTCAATAAACTCCCACCTTAAAGCATAGTTGAGTCCCACCACTCATTTAGTTCATTCACTATATCCATAATAAGATTATCATATACTTGAGATAATAAAGATTGAGTAATAGAAATTATAAGACAGGCTTTATGTATTCATCAATAGTGCACCTACTTGAGTATTAGTTGCTAGGATATTTAGTGCATAAAATATTATCAGTCTATCAGTCTTCTATTTAGACCTTCTTAAGTACTTGTGGGATATTTCCAAAATTTAATCTAGACTATATAACATCGAAATATTAAAGAGAGTGTGTATGGAGCTTGCCTTGATCCTTGGATGTTTCTCTTAAGAGAAAAAAATTCCCCCAAATCAGAACCTATTTACACACAAAAATTTGGAATTGGGTTATTACAATAACCCAGGAAAGAAAAAAAATTGGATTTGAAATTGGGAGAAAAAGGAAGCCATTGAGAAGAGGATGATGGAGAGGAAGAGAATGAGAGAGGGTGAGAGGGGGGTTCGGCCGGCGGTGGTCCGCGACAGCAGCAGCAGTAGTAGCAGCAGCGGCAGCCGCAACAAATGCAGCAGCAGCAACAGCTTAAGGGGGGCTGGTTAAGGAGAGGAGAGGGAAGGTAGGAAGAAGAAGAAGATAAGAAGAAGAAGGGGGGAGAGTATTACATGGACATGGAGGAAGGAAAAAAAATAAAATTCTTTCTTTTCCTTGTCACTCATATAGGAGACTAGGCAAGCAAAGACTAGAATGCCCTTTGGGCATTGTCATGAGATGGTAAAGACACTTGTCCTCTGTAATGCCCCGTTTCGCACGGTATATTATGCTGAGTCGTTGACCCGATTACGTATCGATGCAAATCGATACAAAGAGTTACGTTGTCCCGAGAGGATGCATCGAGTCGGATAGTTACACTGACCCGAGGAACGTATCGAGTAAGATCGATGCAAGTGTTAAGTTGTCCCGAAGGATAAGTGCGTTGAGATGACTCGAAGATTCTTAGAAATCGAATCGACCAAGGCGCAAGTCTGAATCGATGTAAGTATTAACTTTAGTTTGTTTCATGTGCAGGCTATACGTTTACACTGAAATATTAGAGGTCGACATTCTGCCTTATTCAGTAAGGGGTTCGCGAAAGCAAATCATCGCCTTGTGACGGACTGAGACTTGGGCACGGTAAGCCAAATCGGACGTATAATTTAATTAAGCACGAAGTACTCGAATGACTAAGTCAGGAGAGTTGGCCGTGCAACGAAGTTATAAAATCGAGCCGCATCGACTTGGCGAAACGATAAGGCATATCGATTCAA
Source organism: Iris pallida (assembly GCA_029216955.1). Classification (NCBI taxonomy): domain Eukaryota; kingdom Viridiplantae; phylum Streptophyta; class Magnoliopsida; order Asparagales; family Iridaceae; genus Iris; species Iris pallida. Next base: position 9,466,484 of record JANAVB010008398.1, read on the forward strand.
GGTGGGGGGACATTAACTCTCTTTCCTACTCCTTCATGCCTAAGTAAAATATATATCATTGTATGCTGAGTTAACCTATCAACGCCATGGACGTGGCTCAATAGAGAGATAAACATAGTGCGTTTCGAACACTAGCTAGAACAATTGAAATAAATCGTACAATAAATGTACGAGTCGCTATGGAACACTGAATATCGTAAAGGCGAGCACCTCGGTGTGCAAGCCATAAGAATATAGGATAACTGTATCGACGAGTGCCCCAGTGCATAAGTTATTTCGTGCCCCCGCGCACGAGTTAGCATACTAGAATATTAAAAGACTACATCGGTACAAGTGCCTCAGTGTACGAGCGATAGAACATTGAATACCTTATCGAGGCGTGCCTCAGTTGCACGAGTTGGAAGGGACATAAGTATAACGCATTGAATACTAAGGCGTAGAATACGGAAACACGGCTTCGAGGCGTGCATTGAATGCACGATACAAGAAAAGACGACGAATGTACGCAGCTGCATAATACTTACAAAAGATGGCGTCGTTGCGACAAGGAGAAAAGTTGTGGCACGTATTTGGCATAACTGTCGATGCAGCATGGTGCCTTCGAAATGTTCGTGGCCTTCAGGGCATTCATCAGAACATTGGGGCGTTGTGCCAATTGAAATAGATATAGACAAACTTGCTTGGTTGTATGAAAGATAAGATGCGTTGCATGATCAAATGGACTTAAAGACATTGCCCATGCACGGGTGTTATCTTCCCTCGAATGTTGATCACCAGGACGCTGGGACCGTTCGGCCTAGGAGGGACTGCGGTGGAAAAATTGATATTATTGGTGCACTTCATCTAGACGGGTAGCGACCTTCTAGTGAATGTGATAAGCCACTTGCTGCGAGTATTTCGGGGGTCCTCTGATTGTTTGGGTTAGCAACCGCACAGAGTGATCATCGTCTTACATATTCGATTCGATAAATATAAGTCTATTCTAGCCCGGAAAGCTAGCGACCTTCATATAGTTAAGGGCGATGGGTTGAAAGTGCAAGGTATATCTATATCCTGTACAGATAGATCCTGGGTCGAAAGTGCAAGGTACACTTATATCATGCACATATAGATCCTCATAGAGATTATTTATAACATGACATAAAAAGTTGATAGGCGTATTCACCTTGCATCGGTGCAAGGGCGAGTGCATCGATATTGGTAAGTCGTGCCACGAAACAAACACGAGATTGCTTGCCTATTTACTTATACGAATTGAATAACATGCTTGCCATGATAACATGCTTTACAGTCTTCGAATTTTGCCATGAACTGATCCTAAGGAGAACATAGAAAGAGAACTAAATTGTATGTTGCATGAATCAATACAATACTAAATGTCGGTTTGTTAAGTGGGTTTTTGATCAGTACATCGAGGGCAAAAGTACTAATCCCCCACTAGTTTGCTAGCAGGTTCAAGGATTGGTCTGCTCGTGGCGGAGCTTCGTTTGAACGCGTTGAGGCTTGAATGCCGAAGCGTATTGAAGCGTGCGATCGCATTGACGCTCGAACATACAACATGATTGATGCGGCCGAGATATAGAAGGTATGATGTATGGAACGGTGAAATCCTTTGTGGACAAGAGAGAACTTGAGTGTTGTAGCCAATCTGGCAAATTCCGTTGGGCTATCGAAAGTCTTTTTAATCTCATTTCGAATATCAATAAAGAGAATGGTTTCGTATACTCTGTTTTCCTTTCGTTGTTAATATCAACTCAAAGATAACCATTTGAGAACTTATCATCTTGCCTTGCACGAGTGCAACTCCAGGCTCGTGCAGCATCACGCCTCCTGCGAGGACGATGATTCGGGTGATTTCGGGTCGGGACGTGACATCCTCCTTGTCATGAATGCCACATAAGTAGGAGTCATTAAAATACAAAATTTGCATTTTGCATGAGGGCAAAGTGTAAAGAAAAATTGATTTATGAAAATTAAAATAGGAATTTTTTTAAAAGGTTGAAAAAATACATATAAACAAAATATATGCTATGACACACTACCCATCTTAATTAAATTCCGTCCTCGGAATTTAAGGAGTGAGAAATGGAAAGGAAAGGTGCTAAGTACCTTAATCCTCAAATAGGTAGGGGTATAGTTGGCGTATCTCATCTTCTCTTTCCCAAGTAGATTCTCCAGGCGAGTCCTTGTTCCAAGATACTCGAACCAATGAGATGGTCTTGTTCTGAAGTATCTTTTGTCTCCGATCCAAGATCTCTACTGGCTTCTGCTCAATGCGGAGAGTTGGGCCAACTATAATTTTTGAATGATCAACTATGTGACTTGGATCTGGCATATATTTTCGTAGTTGAGATACATGAAAAATATCATGAACTCCCTCTAAAGAAGGTGGCAAGGCCAGTCGATAAGATACGTCGCCGACTCGATCCAAGATGTCGAATGGGCCTATATACCTTGGACTCAACTTCCCTCTTGTTCCAAATCTGATAGTTCCCTTAGTTGGCAAGATCTTTAGAAAAACATGATCACCAGGTTTAAAATTCAAGATCCTCCGATGCTTATCTGCGCACATCTTGTGACTGTCTCGTGCAGCTTGAAGATAACTTCGGATTGTTTTGACCATGTCTATCGTCTGCATAATATGTTTCCCAGTTTTTATTGCACCCACTAGGGTGGATGATTGTTCTCTAATACCTGTTAAAATTGATGAGATTGCATGCATAGTTAGTCCTGTAATTAGTATCTTGCTTGCTTTGATTTCTCTATCATGTCTTGGCAGAAATTTCGAGGACAAAATTTTCTAAGGAGGGTAGAGATGTCACTCCCCGATTCCGATATACGTATTCTTTCATGAATCCTGTACATGGTATCCTGTATTTAGCATGTGCATAGTTCTATTTATTATTTATTAATGGTTGCATGTGGTCTTTAAGCATGTCATTAGTGGAATGGTTAGAGCATGTTTAGAGATTAGGGTTTTCTTAAGCCAACCCAACCCCTATATATATTCTCTTCCTCACTCTTTCTCCTCATTCACTCTTTTATTCATTTCCCTCAACCACCACCATTAAGCAAGTACAACTTGCTCAAAAGTGGAGATTTGTGCATTTTTTATCCTTAATTTTTTTTCCTTTGATATTATTTGTCTATATTGTTCTTCTTATCATCTTCTACAAGTTTAGTACTTGGTATTTTCGGTTTTGAAGGATGGATTCTTGTAGATCTAAGTTTATGTAATTTTCGATTTTTTTTGTTTTGATCTATTAAACTTGCTTGTTTTCAAAATCTAGTTGTTCCATGTGGTAGAGCATTTCTTTTTACCCAAATTTGACCTTTGAAAAGTTAGATTTCATGTTGTTTTGACCGAGTTGTGACAGTTTGAAGTTCATGGATTCTATGGCCATCTTTTTCGAATTTTTGGAGAAGATGAGCCTTGGCCGCATGAGCCTCGGACCGCATGCCCTCGGCCGCATGCGTCTTTGTGTCTTGGTCCTCGTTCCTGATCTGACTAACTATGCGAGTACTGGATAAACCTACGTGTGTACTATGGTACAATCTATGTAAGCGCCGATGTGCTATCCTATGTGCTAAGTGTTCCTACGTGATACCTGCCAGTACATCCAAGAGTCCAGCATTTACATAGCGAATGGTCGGTAGCAATGACGTGGTATGTGTTGTGTGTTACATTACACCAAGAAGGGGTACATATGTATGACTCCATGAGCCAACACAGATCCCTTCTTGGGGTACTCGTACATTGTACGACATATAGGAGAGTGAGCATGTGACCACGACATGTGAACTCCGAGGATAACCTAGGGATTAACTGGGCAACTAACTTGGTAGATGCATTGGGTGGGAAGAATCCCGAGATCGTGCCATACTAGTCATCCCAGGTCCAGTCCTGACGTGTCGGATTGGCCAACACGGATATGGTTTCATTCGCCTTTAGCAGATGACTATATCCGACTCCCATGAGCTATGTGTTATATGTATTAGCGCGGTAGCCCTCCGGGGGACCGGTGCATACTCAATATGCTATATGTCTAATGGTTTGGCTAGCCCTGCTGGATTGACACGATCTGAGGATTCTTTTTAATCAGTATCGCGGAGATAACTCCGCCAATTATAGAAAGTCGCAGGAATGAATGGCCGCTTGAAAAACAACTTGACTGTGCCTTGTACCTTCCGTTAGTAGTCGAGGGACATGGATTGTCATGGTACATGGTCCAACCCATGTACTTGTTTGGTTGTTGGATTGGTCTATCGTGCTATGACAGGCTGTGGACCGAGGTTACGACCGAAAGCTTTTATTATTACTAGTATTATTATTTTATGCTTGGGTTTTATCTCACTCTTTTGTGCTCTCTTGTGGTACTTGCTATTCGGGGCTGACCCCGCTGGTTTTGTTTGGCCAGATCTCGTAGCAGCGTCTGAGGATCCAAACTTCTTCCCTGACGTCAATGGTGCATACTAGGAGCATGGCTGGAGGGGGGACTCGAGTGGGTTTCTTCTCCACACTCTAGTTTTCATTCCTTATATTCTGGCGTTTAGCCACCGGCACCTGTTTAGCCGGTTAATCTGGATATTTTGTCCTTCCATAATTGTAATTAAATCAGACTACAGCTGAATACGATTATGTACCTATGACTCTTTGGGCTAGCTAACTTATAAAGCTAGATCCCCATGATCATTTTGATGAAGCGTCGGAGACGCCTTACTGCTTTATCTTATATGCTCATTAATTGATGTTTTCTTGCTTGAATGATTGAGACATAGATGCTCTGTGAGACCATATAAGACTTGATTGTAGCACGCACCCCCTGTCTCTTGACAACCACGATTGCCGATGACGTTTGCATACCTCATATAGAGTAGCTGGCCTAGTCCGTCTCCGTATTCCGGTACTGGAGCGTGATAAGGTTTTATTGGTGGCCCATGCAGGTCTAATTTTCAGACTTGAGAGGTGTTACTATTATAGGAGTCTCAATCAAAACTTGTTCCCTTTGAATCTCTTGCCTCGATTTCTCTTCCCTCACCTTCATTGATAACCTGAATTGCATTCTCGAATCTTCCTCGTCCTGTTATTTGATATCATGCATCTTTCCCTATAGGGGTGCTTATTTCTCAGTAGCTGGTGAGGCCAACATGGAGGAACATCCAGTAGAGCATGGCTCGATAGGGCAGCAGCAGGAAAGAATACCTTCCCCTGACCAGATCCGCTCGGATTATCGCTTTGGACTATCCTTCTCGATGCGTCTTGCACCTGCATGCAGACTAATGGTGGGTTAGTATATCAGCATACTGGTAATTGTGAACAAAGGGCTACATTTGTCTGAAACGATCATTGTTTATTTAGTGAGAAAGCGTTTCTTGTGATGTATCTTGCTACTTTTTACCTATGTTCAATTCATGCATATAGAGTTAGTTTATATCTCTTTTGAAAACACTTTTGAAAAGTCACAGTTCAATTCATTTCTTTCAAGCATACAAGGGACTGTTCATTTGAAACACAGTGCGCATCGTATTTTACGAGTCATAATCATTTCTTTTGTTCAAGCAACTCTTAGGGTCAATGACAAGTAGGATATTATATCTTTTCTTTAATGGGACCTAGCATTTCTTTGCAATAGATTAATCTCTGCAAGCAATTCATATAGAAAACTTAAGCAACACATATATATCACTTTTCAGTGATTCTCACCATAGCCGACGGTTCATCCCTGCACAAGACAAGGATTAGAATAAACATGATATATGTATACAATGTTCCCTGTTCGTCTCTGCATTGTTAGCTTAAAATCGGACTTTCTATATGCATGTTATCGACTAGCAACTGTGACTCAAGGCTCAGCTCTGCACTAATACATGCGTAGACCAGCAGCTGTCCCAAGGATTCAGCTTTGTACTGATAACGCACATACTAGCAGCCGCGGCTCAGGGTTCAGCTTTTCACTAACCGACATCCTATCTATATGATGGTCCATGGTTCCATTTCCATGATTAGCCGCTATGACTCTTGGGTTCAGCTCGCCGCTAATAGACACAACATTTTCGAGGTGTAGCATTTATCTCAAGGTGCTATTACAATCTCTCCCGGGCCAATCAATTCCCAGCACCCCAGAATTCGTCGAGAGACTATTACCTTGTTAACAAGTTGTCCGAGACCAATGCATGAAATATTTATTCTATCAACTAAAATCATTCAATGCAGAGGTTATCAATCAGCAATCATTCTGTCTTTTCTCTTCTTTAGTATAACAGAGCCAATAGCTCATCTTTTCATTTCATTCATTCAACAACAGAGTCATAGCTCTGCTTTTCTCTTTTCTGTTCATTCATTCGATCGATGCAATTGTCATCATTCATTCATTCGTTTCAACATACAATCGGGCACAAGACAATCTTTAGCTAAGCATAATAGCATTTCCATAACAGTAAACATAGCAGTCTACTCTTTGATAGCATATAATCAGGGACGTGAAAGCATACTCTGTTTTTATCTTTTTATGCAGGGCAACAGTTCATTGATTGAGGCACTAACTTTAGCATGGCAGGCATCACATCATTTCTTATTGGCATGCAACAAGTTTTCTTCTTAACATGCAGATTATTACTTTTCTTGTTCTTAGTATAGCAACATGTGAAATCTCTTACAAACATACTCAATGATTACTATCTTGTTATTAACATTAGCATTCAATCAAAACTCAGCTTCATATTAGGCGTAAGCGAATCATAAAACGAGTCTTCGTCCACTCACCCAGATCAATCGTCTTTTGTTGCAGAGCCAGCAATCCGATTTCTCTGTTTATCTAGTGCCTTCGCGAAGCGGGACACTACACCCATTCTCCTAGCAATACACCCTTCCATAGAGGCTGCTTCATATCAAATAATTTTTCTTTTCAAATAATTAATTTTTTTCACTGGGGGACCCACCTCCCAGTAAGATGTACATAGGTCCGTCCCTACCTTGGAGAACACCAATGAAGGAGGAGTTGAGCAATAGAGACGGACGAAGGACGACAAAAAAATACTTGTACATTTTTTTACAAATTAGGTAGAAATAAAAGTTCAGTTTTTAGCTCTTACATTTTATTACAAATTTAATGAAAGAAAATACTTCAGCATATGTATATTAAATTATGTTGAGATTAATAATTTTTTTTCCAGTTTTTAGCTCTTACATTTTATTAGAAATAAAATTCCAGTTTTTATGTACAATTTTTTTTTTTTGGGTTTTTTTTTAACTAAAAACTGGACTGGCCCGGTCTAGGGGTGAACCAGCCCGGCCCAGGCCCGTTTCAGCCCGGCTCGACCAAACCGGTCCCCAGGTCCGGCCTCCTCCACTCCGGGTTAGTCCAGCCCGGCCCGCTCGTACGACCGGTCTGAGCTCGGTCAAACCCAGTTTGACCTGGGTCCGGGCCAGTCCAGTCCAGTCCAGTCCAGTCCAGTCCAGCCCAGCCCAGTCCAGTCCAGTCCAGTCCAGCCCAGTCCAGTCCAGCCCGGCCCACCACACACCATGAGGACAGGGACATGTGGGTGACGAAGATGACCCCACTTTGGCCGGGGAGCCCAATGTGATTAATTCAGGTGGTGGTAAGGCTGCGAATAAATGTTATATTATTGAGATATATACAATAATTTCCGTTTGATTGTTGGTTGCTACGTCTACAATAATTTCCATTCGAATGTAGCTATAAAATACCCAAAATCAAGTAAGTGCTATATGGCGGCTCCTCAGCTTAAAAACCTTTTAATTCCCGTACGGGTTTGGATGTGACTTTGGGCCCAACCCGACCCTTTATGTTAGGTCTTTTTCCCTTGCTGTCATCGAAAATAACAAAAGAAATAAAAATAAAAACCAGAAACGATCGAGGAAGAGAGAGAGAGAGAGAGAGAGAGAGAGAGAGGGGGATAGAGACAGCTCACCTCTCTTTTCCGTGTCGTGTCCGCGTATGTTCGTGTCCTAACCAATTCGCCCAAAAGGTTAGGGGTTTCTTCACTTCCTCTCCGTTTATACTCCCTCTTAATTAATGACAGATTTGATTGAGTTTAGGGATTTACGTTTGATTCAGTTACTGTAGGAAACATATTTTCAATTTAATACTTGTTTCCATCAAAATCAGTCGAACCCACAAATTGGAGTGTTCCCAATGTAAGGACATAAAAATGGAATTGAATGGGCCTAAGATGTGGTTAATCTCTTATTGAGTTGTGAACGGATCGATGAGGTCCATAGTCTTGTATCGATACTTGCCTACTTTAGTAGCATTAAAGTTTCTACATTTTCAATTTAAGTTTAGCTCCGTGTAAATATTATGTGTCTATTAAGTTGTGGTAGGTAAATGGTGTTTATGTGAGACGAAATGTGGAAGGAAAACATCTTCAAGTTGGATGTCCCAAGGTTATTACCCATAACGCGGTGCGTCGCTTCGTATAAAACGATCGCGGTTGGGGTAGACTTTCTCTGAACACCTTAGGGGGAGCAAAGGGAGCAATTTTTCTTGATTTACAGTGAGGGTGGCCCTCTTGATTGCTCTAAATCGGTTGCGTGACTATGAAGCATGCACGGGTGCTCCATTCAGGAAGGCGTACCCGTGCCCTGGTAGTTACTGGGTACTTGTATCCATTTGGGTAATGTTGGACGCGTGTACCGCATGTGTACACAATTTCTTTCTTTATTTTTATTTCCATTTTAAATTTTAGTTACTAATTGGTACATTGTACTGCAGCTCATTGGATATGACATTGTCTTTTGAAATACAACTTAGATAATTTTGTTTTAATAATGAAGATTTGTTAACTCTCTCCCCCTCTCTCTCTCTTATATATATATATATATATATATATATATATATATATATATATATATATATATATATATATATAACAAATTGTCGTACTGCTATATTGTGCATGTACGGTACTCGCGCCCGTACCTGTGCTTCATAAGTGTCAGGCGTAGTTTTTTTTTCCAATTGATGTTGTTGAATTTTGTCCCCTTTTAATCAAAACAATACAAGTGTGCCACTAGGAGTAATTCAATTGGCTTTGGTTTGGAATTATGGAATGGTATATTAGTGTTCTCGAAAGGAAACATTCTACAATTTAAATCAGAAGTTCCAGAAGAAAAGTCTACGGGGTCGACCGATTTATGGTAATTCTGGGTTGTCCTGAATATTAATTACTGAAACACTAGATTTAATATGCAAAAATTAGATTGACAGTGACAATGACAAGCTATGTTGCATGGATACTCCTCAAGAGGACCATATCTATGATTTAATATGCAAAAATATTTTTTTTCATTGAATCCTTTCTAGAACCTTTCGGAACCTAGTTACTAAATATGTCAAGAAATATGTTTTCATGCATATATATAACTGTATATGTATTCCAAAAATTTCAAAAATGTCGTATTCCATATCAATATCGTGTCCGTATCCGAACCCGTAACCGTGTCTATGCAGCTTTGTTGAGGGGTTATCGATGAGACATATATTAGTCATTGTATATGTGCTTTTCTAACATTCCAGTGATCCAATAATCTTGCAAGATTATATTTTCAAGATCTCTATATTTGGTCCACAATGGTTGCTACCTGAAAAATCAAACTACCTCAAGTCTTGGCAGGATTATATTTGACTAAATAAAAAAAAAAGTTCTTTCAGAACTTCTCAGACTATTATGGTTGTCTTGATAAAGTTCCTTCCCATTTTGGTTGGTTGGTTTCAACTTTCAATTAAGCGTCATTTCATTTCATTTGGTTTTCTGTAACGTTACTATAAAGTCATGATGTTGTTTACAAATTTTGGTGTTCTTCTAGAGTTCAATCCTATATATTTCTTGTGTTAATTTTTTTTTACGTGTTGGTTTCAAATCATGTCATGAGCATCCTATAGTTTTATTTGGCTGGCATGTGTCATTTATTTGAAAGAAAAATGTCTATAAATCTTGAAGTATTTCTATTTTAAGAGAATTTTGTATGTTGTTAGAGACATAATTGGGACATGAATGCACATTGTCATTGTGGGTTACTATACTAAGACCATCTCCAATAGTGATTTCTAAAATTGAGTTCTTATCCTACTTGGCATTGTACTTTAAGGAGATTTCTATCCTAGTTGGAAGAGTTTCTACATAGAAATTGTAGACATACAAAAATGCTCTCCAATGGTTCTCCATTTTTATTTTGATGGTGTGGGCCAATAATAATTGTCATGAGAGAGGAGAATTTCTATGAGAGTTTCTACATGTAGAAACCCTCCTAGAAAGTTTCCATCCTACATCATTGCCACCTAGGATAGAAATGGTGATAGAAATCACCTTTGGGAGAAGTTTTTTCTAAAATGGATTTCTTCCATAGAAATAGAGAAGATAGAAACCTCCATTGGAGATGGTCTAAATTTGTACTCTACTTTATCTTTTTCCTAGTTATGATGTTATTTTGGTTTATTTTTCTTATTTTGTAAGAAAAAACAGCACAATGTTTTATCCTTTTTTGGGTCAATTTTGAAATCAAATTCAGTTACTTTTCTGCTTCATGTTGCTTACCAGTCAATTTTGTTGGAAGAAGTTACTAAAGGATTGTCTAATCGTGTCATTTGCATTAAAACTTGAATGGGTTGTTATGTGTAGCATTGAGAAAAATGTGAAGGAATACTGTGATAAATGCGGCCAAAATAAGCCAAAAGGATATTTTATGGGCCACATAACTCGTAACACAATTTCGTATCTTGCCAGATGGAAGTTTTGTGTATAAAAGAAGGATGACGTTTTATGTCATACAGCTCTTATAAGTTTTTAACAACAACAATAATGGTTCTACTTGTACTATTTCTGTTTCTTCTACTAGAGAGAGTTAGAAGTTAGAACCTCCAATGATGGCACATAAACGACACTAGAGACACTTGCCGAGAGCAATGTCATTAATTCAGGAGGTGGTATGGCTGCTGAGATATCCTGAACTATGGAGATATACAATAATTTCCATTTGAATATGCTACAAATGTAGACAAAATCAGAGACAACCCAAGGTGACTGGTTTGGATGTGACTGGGCCAGACACGATCTGTTAATTTAGATCTTTCCCTTGCTTCCATCAGAAGAGTGAGAGCTTACCTCTCACTGCCGTTTTCGTACAGGGTACCATGTGTGCGTCTCTCCATGACCATGTCCCCACTTCCGGTAGTTAACGCCGACGATCACTATCGTCCACACTAAGCTGACCACAAGGTTAGGGTTTCTTCACTTCTCTCTATGTATACTTTTTTCTTGAGAGATTTGAGATTAGGGATTTGGGTATGAGGGATTTATGTATTTAAGGATTTTGATCTTTAGTTGATCATTACTATAGGAAATATGTTTCTATTAGTACTAGTTACTAGCAAAATCAATCCTCCGAAAGTGTTTATCTCTGTACATTAATCACTGCGCCTGTTGAACCCACAAATTGGAGTGTTGATGCCCTTAGAAAGAACTATATGCCAATTAAGGACATAAAATGGAATTAAATGGGCCTAAGGTGTGGTTTTAATCTCTTATTGAGGAGTGAACTCTTCCATGTTGGTACTTGGCATGGATCCCTGAGGTCCAGTCTTGTTTCAATACATGCCTACTTTAATATTATTAAAGTTTCTACATTTTGAAGGTGTAGGCTAATTATTGGTAGTTTTAAATTTTATGTTCAGCTCCCTACAATGTATCGGTAAGTTGTAGGTATTGGTGATTGTGTATGACAAATGTGGAAGGAAAATATCTTTGAAGTTAGTTGTCTTAAGGTTACCTAGAATACTGAAAAAAATGCAAAGGAATGAAAATGAGAACGCAGTATGCCACTTGGTATTGAACGGTGAATGATGGGATAGGCTTTTGGCAAATGGAAAGTTAAAGGGAAACTATAAAACTAGTAGAAACTATTGATAGCTTCCATTTACTTGCATGTTTGGCATTGTATTGTGAAACTTGTAGGGCCCACCGTTTTAAGTAGAAACTAAAGTGCAAACTAGTTTCCATCAAAATGGACGGGAAGTCATATAAACTCGTATGGAGCAATTATGGTCCAATTGTTTATTATTATTATTTACTTTTCAAAATCAAACACCCACCTTTAACCCTCTATATAATAATTATTATTATTATTACATGTCATTAATGACAAGTTTCTATTTTCTGCTTTCTAGCAAACAGACAACGTTTTTATTGAAAAGTCACTTTTCTCAAGTTTCCTATGGTCTATAAACTTAGTTTCTTAGTTCAAAAAGTTTCCATTTGCCAAATTGGCGCTTAGGTCAAACCAAGTGAGCATTTTTCTTGATTTACGTTGAGGGTAGGCCTCTAGATTGCTCCAAATCAGGTATCGTGTGATGTAGTTTTTCTCAATTAATATTGTTGAATCATGTCCCCTTTTTATTAAAACGATTACAAGTGTGCCACTAGGAGTAATTTCAATTGGCTGGGGTGCAATTACGGAATGCTATATTTACCATTATGTAAGGAAACATTCCACAATTTGAATCGAAAATTCCAGAAAAAAAAAATCTACGGGATCGAGTGATTATGATGATTCTGGGTTGTCCTGAATATCAATTACTAAAATATTAGATTCTAGTATGGAAAAAATGAAATCAGTGACAGATTGTTTAGTCATTATAGATGTGCTTTTCTATGATCCAGTAACTTAGTAATCTTGCAAGATTATACTTAAAAGTCTTTATGTTTGATCGACAATGTTTGCTACCTCTGGAAACAAATTACTCAAAGTCTTGGCAGGATTACATCTGACAAAGTATTTTGAAAACTTCTCCTATCCTTTCATTTGGTTTGCTGTAACTTCGAAATCATGCTATTGTTTAGAAAGTTTGGCATTCTCTTAGTGTTAAATTTCTTTCACGTCTTGGTTTCATATCATGTCACGAGTATCCTATAGTTGTGATTGGCTGGCATGTGTCATTTCGTGCTCGGTGTGTATAATCTTGAAGTAGTTGTATTATTTGTATTTTGGATGTTGTTAAAGAAAAAAGTGGGAAATGAATTCATGTTATCAATGTCCTCAAGTCTAACCGGCAGATCAGTATCTTCTACGAAGGAAGTATAAGATCCTCTTCCAATTGTGTTCTATTGTTTTTCTTTCCAAATATGTATGGACAATTCTACAATTCACGAAGATACACCAAAATTTATCTCGTGTCTGTGTTACCATGTTTATATGTGGTTATTCTCCAAATATTATTTCTCTCCACAAAATTACGGATATCCACCCCCCCTTTGTTCCTTCTTCTCCCATGACTATTGTCTTCATGGTAGTAGCGCAGGTTATATGATTCTTGAAGGAGAAACCGAGCTAACACCCTCTTCGGGTGTTCTTCCTCCGTTGGTGTCGTCGTTCTCGTTCTTCTCTGACAAGTAGGCAAGAGGTATAAGAAAAGACAGAGATTCTTATAACTGATTTGTTCTTTTCTGATCACCTTGATGTCATCTTCCCCTTTGTCACCAACTAAGACTACCGTTCGAGACAAACTCTACCTTCGTATACACTGGCTTCCTCCTCGACCTCGCCTCAAAACTCTTATTGCCATGTTGGCTCGCAGGGACGAGACTAAAGGGCTTGAGAGGGCCATGAACCCTACTAACTTTTGAAATTTTCATTAATTATATTATACTTCTGAGAGTTTAAGAAATTAGAACTTAAGCGTATTGCCATCCAAAAACTTCTTCGAAAAAGTGTTCAAGTTTTGGACCCCTTCATTGTTCAATCATGGTTATGTCCCTGTTGACTGCCTCCTTCATCGCCAAGCTGGGTCGCTTCCCTCGTCATTTAAGATGACTGATTACCCATGCCATCAATGTTGGCCGCCTCCCTCGCCAAAGTCGTGTGTAGACGTTTTGACTGCCTCAATTATCATCTAGTCGCCATTTGTGTACGTCCGCTTCTCTTTCCTCAATCTTCCTCATTCCTCCTTGTTGTTGTCAATGCAGACCACGACCCCTTTTTTCTCTGTATTGCAAGTTGCACATATTTCTCAACATGTTTAACATGAGGGGGAGTGGGGAAGAATATAGTATGTTTTCGGTCTGTTTAGGATTAATAGGTTATTTGGATCTAGTACGTTCAGTATAATATTCAGCATATATTATATTTGTATAAGTTATGAATATATGGTGGTTATCATTAATTAAACAGATCATAATGTTCCAAAATAAAATTACATCTTATCTATGCCTCCACTTGTTAGTTGTAAGAATAGGTGTGAAGAGTTTGTTATTGTTCACGCTAAAAAAGGTGAAATTAATTAATCCGATAAAATTTCGAAAATGACCATATGATAGATTTCATACTTGCACAATTCTTTATATGATTCGAGGACTTTCTAATGTAGCATAACATTCAGAAGGGGAACATATTCAAAATTACGAGCAAAATAATGAAAGGATAACAAATTTCAGAATGGGTAATTGCTCATCATGTGACTCCGTTTATGGCTCCACCAAATTAGTTAATCGTACAAAATTTCCAAAATGACCATATAATAATATTTCATTTTTACTAAGTTCTCTATATGATTTGCAGGGCTGGCCCAATGAGTGGGCGAGTTGGACGACTGTCCTAGCCCCTCAATAGGCAAGGCCTTCAAACATGGCCTAAGATTCTTTACTAGCCCAGCCAATCCTTGCAATGGAAAGGTCCAAACATGGTCTATGACTTGTAGGAAGGCGATCCAAGGAGGACCTACGCCCAGTTATACATAGTATGCTTTAGTAATCAAAATGATAATAATATGATTCGAACCATAGATCAAGAAATGTATTGAGAGAGCCATTACCACGAGACCAACTAATTTACTTGTTATTTTTTTCAAATATCTTTTATTATTCTAATAGTTATTTTGTCCTTTTGTCTCCAAATGATCTTATTTTTATTTGTCTTCTTTGTCTGTTAGAAAAACGTCAATAAAGTCACTCAACTAGTTACTTTTTATCTTTTTTAATTTGTTTTTTAGAAGAATTCATTTGTTAAATTGATTGATAAAACTGGTATCCGAGAAAAAATAACATAAATTCGTTTAGAAAAATCAAATGTTTTCCATTTACCAGTTCAAGAGGCCTCACTTTTAAACTTTGTCCTAGGCCCCGAGAATTCTCGAACCGGCCCTGACCCTTGCCCACATGTGGCTCCGCCCATGCCTCCACCAACTAGTGGTAGCGACCATCTCTTCTCTTCAAATTCCATGCATGCTGCCTTCTTAATCTCAACATAAATGTACATGGGCATACTTACGTAATTTGATGGTTTTTATTGTGAACAAAAGAATATCACAAATATTGTAAGTTTTAGACATAACTAGAGATTATTTCCTTTGTATTGCTAGTTGGAACTTCAACAAAATCATGTAAGTTTTACCGGAAGTTTACTATGCACTCATTCTGGTAGCATGGAATGATTCGTTGGATTGCCCGATGAATAATCGAATTATATGGATATAGACTGTTTTTCTCACAAAAAATTAGAACAACCTAACATAAACATAGATAAAATATCCAATAGTTGTATAATAAAAGAAAAAGTAGTTCCTAGTCCATAGAGTTAAAAAGCTACAAATAAATAGATCACAGGAGAAGTCTACACTCCATTGAATTAATAAATAGCTACCAATAATAAGTTAAAACAACAAATAGTCTATAGATCTGTTGATCTGCTGCAGAGAGGAGCTTGAAGAGAGGGAGAGAGCTCAAAGATCTCAGAATGTGAGAAAGAACAGCCGCAAGTTTGAGGGTAAGGAGATTGAGAATGTGAGAGAATTAGTTCTAACTTGAGTTATATATACAAGTACAATAAATGGTCGGGTTAATGGATGAGTATGCTAACTGACCCAGCAGCCTATCCCGGTAACTGATTAATCAGCAACAATAAATGGTCGGGTTAATGGATGTGTATGCGAACTGACCCAGTAGCCTATCCCGATGACTGATTAATCGGCAATTTACCATTTATCCCTCCCATAATCATTAGGCAGGCTGAGTAAGCGGTGTCGACTGCTTACTCAGCCTGCCTTAGATTTTCTGCGGTCTTGAGCCACTTTCGAGTACTCGACCAAGTACACGGTTGCTGTATCCACAGAACGGGACACTGGTTTTACCTATATTAGAGTTTAAATTTTGGTTCGAGTAGGAAAATAATTTATGACAATGTTCAAGATTCATTATATATATTAAGAAATTATGTGTTAGGCATTTATGTTGGACAAATGGTTTGTCATTTGATAGTCGACGACTTGACAATTTGAACCAAGCCCTAAATTATCTATTTTCTGAGTTTGTTAGGAATCTTTTCTTTTTGATATACCTTTTTAAACTGAAATAGGAGGAATTTTGCTCATGATGTTACCATATAGTATATAGTAATACAAAGCAACTATAACATGACTATGATCCGTCTTCTTGTCGACCCTGATATATATACCCCTTCCAACGAATGTTACATCTATATTTCCTTGTCCTCTCGGACTAAAAAGTAGTTCACACACATTTATATTGTTTTCCAAAAATTCCTCGGCTTACAAAAGGTTGTTTAGCCAAGTGGTCTAGCCTTCGGTATAAAGGAGGAGACGGGAGATACTGGATTCGAATCCCAGGCCGGGACCAGTAAGACTGGTTTTACTCTGAAAAAAGATCCCATCCTTGCCGTCCTATTGGCCTTACTTTTGAACCTGCATTTGTTTCAGGTGTTTGAGATCTTGATATAGTTACATGGTTACTTGGAGAAACTGTCTTTTACTTTCACTATAGCCAATCGAGATCATGGATATTTTTTAGCATTTTGAATTGATAGGGAATCTGGAAGTAGTAGTTTTAAAGTGATGTCGATAAAAGTTCATGAAGTCATGAGAAAGATTCATTTTGAACTCAATGGGGTTGATATCGTATTTGGTTGGTTGCAAACATTGGTAACTTTGAGAAATCAAAATCCTTTGAGATTAAAGGATCTTGTGTGCTTTCTGTGTAATATACTCTAGTACGGATAATTTTCTGGAATTAATCTTAACTTATTTTTTAATGATGATTATATGATGTTCTTCTTGTTGTAAGTTTCATTATCTCTGAATCACATGATGTTAGAATCTTTTTTGATATGTGAGACTCCTATATTTAAATCTGAATTTCAGGTTACCTTATAGCGACCGAAGAATGACAGAGGTGATGATATCAAGTTTCTGGGGCCCTGTGACATCCACTACCGAGTTGTGCGAGGCAAATTATACCCATTCATTATACATTGCAGAATTCTACAACACTATTTCCAATGTGCCTTGTATTCTTTTGGCGCTCATCGGCCTCATAAATGCCTTGAGGCAGCGGTTTGAGAAGAGATTTAGTATTCTTCACATATCCAATATGATACTTGCCATTGGAAGCATAGTGTTCCATGCTACATTGCAAAATGTGTAAGTTCTGTTTATCATACTTTTTATATCTACGTACCAGTCCTCCTTTGGGAATCTACTTTAATGTATGTTTTTGAAGCATTACCATTACTGTATCCCATGAGTTGTGTGGATTTGATATTTAACGGGGCCACATCCTAATATTTCTGCAGCTGCAAGACTGGGCTAATAGTACTCGTATGCGAAACATGGAAGATTCTTGAACTCCAAAAGAAATGCAGGATTAGATGGAGTGACAAATCCTTCATTTCTTTTGGAGATCAAGATCACACTTGTTTATTTCTTTATGGTCAATATTAAAAACACTACATGCACATTTTCTCTATTTTTAGCTCATCTCATAGTAGGCACTGGTTATCTTTTGCTGATGGGTATGCCTATGCAAATTGATGTTTGCAGCATAGTAGACTTTTAGAAAAATTGGCTATCCCATGTGTGAGATCAGTCATCTTTCAGAAAATATGGGACCAGGTTATTGTTTTCTTCTTGACCAAATTTATTTGTTTACTTATCCAGTTCTGTTTTTAACTGGTGGGCTCTTGGACATGCTATAGTTAATATTATCGCAATTCTTCACTCCAAGTACTGTGTTGATGTACTTTGGTTTTTTGTAATCTACTCTCTTTCAGGCTACAACAGAGTGATGAAACACCAATGGTCTGGGAAATGCTGCTTTACCTCTATGTCCTCTACTCACCAGATTGGCATTATAGGAGCACAATGCCAACTTTCCTCTTCCTCTATGGTGCTGCCTTCGCTGTTTTTCATCAACTGGTGCGCTTTGGGATAGGGTTTAGAGTGCACTATATCGGCCTCTGTCTACTCTGTGTTCCTCGGATGTACAAGTATTACATATACACTAAGGAGGTTGCAGCTAAGCGGCTTGCTCATCTCTTCTTGGTCAGCATTTCTTTGGGGAGTCTCTGTTGGTTGTTTGATCGCTTCTTCTGTAAGAAACTAGGTCCTTGGTATATTAACCCACAGGGCCATGCTTGGTGGCACGTACTTATGGGGATCAGTTCGTACTTTGCAAATACATTTCTGATGTTTTGCCGCGCTCAACAACTGGGATGGGAGCCAAGAGTTGTCCATCTTTTCGGCTTTTTTCCTTATGTGAAGATCCAAAAGCCCAAGCAGCAGTGACAGTAATTCCTTGGGTGCTCTACTTTTGTTTTGGATTTGGAAGCTCGTGTATGTTTGGGCGTTTGGTAGCAAGCAAACTAGCAGTGAAATTTTGTCAATGGAGGCCAATGCATGGAAAAATATTATTGTTGGCTTATTTTACTAGAGTTACCAAACATAACTGTCGCTAGGTTTTGTACTCTACTTTTCTATTTTCAGTAGTTATGACCAAGAGGTTTGGAGAGATGCTCCTTTGTAAGAAGAAACAGTGGCACAACGTGTTAATTTTCTGGTCAATTTTGAAATCAAATTCAATTAATTCTCAGTTTTATGTTGCATAGTAATTGATTCTGTCATAAGCATGTTTGATGTTTCGTAACTATGAAGTGTATTTGGATTTTGGAAATCCAGATTTGTATTCTGGACCAAATTTGATTTTGGAGCAAAAGTTGGTAAACTTGAAATTTGGCGTTGGAGGTGGACATAATTCAAACTGGAAATTGCTGAGAAACCCAATTTCGGGGTGGGCTTTTATGAAATGCCCACCCGCTGGATAAGTTTTATGAAATACCCAGAATTAAGTATTTTCACGTTAAATATTCCAAGATTTCCTTTTAGATGCCACCCGCTAGAAACTGCTATTTTTATAATACCGAAACTACCCCTCCGCGCGAATTGGTCATCTATATGTATTTGAATTCAAAAAACTCAGATCTGGATTGCGATTTTCGTCTTCTTCTTCTTCACGGGAAATCTGAATTCCATTGCTCTCATATTCAGCAGAGATCGTAAAGATCGTTCGTAGTTCGGTGTGTTTTTCTTCAGTCGAACTCAGATCATCGCTCGTCATCATCATCACCATCATCATCATCTTCATCGTGGAGACATTTGAACTCAGATCTTCAATTGTGGAGAGAAGATCTTTTTTCTTCTTTTCCATAAGAATTATCATCGCTTTGAAAGAAGAACGAAACTCTTTATTCCTGAAAAAACTAAATTACACGTTTTAACACTGGAAATGACCATTCTCCGTCTTAATTAGGACGGAGAATGGCATTCTCCGTCTTAATTAGGACGGAGAATGGCATTCTCCGTCTTATTTAAGACGGAGAATGCCATTCTCCGTCCTAATTAACACGGAGAATGACATTCTCCGTTTCCGTCTTAATTAGGACCGAGAATGTCATTCTCCGTCTTAATTAGGACGGAGAATGGCATTCTCCGTTTTATTTAAGACGGAGAATGGCATTCTCCGTCCTAATTAACACGGAGAATGGCATTCTTCGTGTTTCTAACACGGAGAATGGTCATTCTCCTGCGTTTTAACACTAGAATGACCATTCTCCGTGATAAATTACACGGAGAATGGCATTCTCCGTCCTAATTAAGACGGAGAATGGTCATTCTCCGTTTAATTTAGCACGGAGAATGGCCATTCTCCGTCTTAATTAGGACGGAGAATGCCATTCTCCGTTTTATTTAACACGGAGAATGACATTCTCCGTTTCATTTAACACGGAGAATGACATGCTCCGTGTTTCTAACACGGAGAATGGTCATTCTCCTGCGTTTTAACACTGGAATGACCATTCTCCGTGTAAATTAAGACGGAGAATGTCATTCTCCGTCCTAATTAAGACGGAGAATGGTCATTCTCCGTGTAAATTAAGACGGAGAATGCCATTCTCCTGCATTTTATGGTTAGCTGAAACTTTGGAGGGCCATAACTTTTGACTGGGAGGTCGAAACGAGGTCCCGTTTGTCGCAAAATGAGCGTATCGTCGAGGATACTGAAAGTAACAGCTTCATCGTTAGACGGCCTTCCGAAATTTTAGATTCGCAAAAAAATGATGTTTGGACCTCCGTTTTAGCACTTTTGTCGTTCGTCCCGGTCTTTCCGAAATTTTTCGACGAGTTTTTGAAGATTTTTGAGGAGAAAATCTAGATTCGAAAGTGAGCAGCGTATGGAAGAAGATGGAGTATTGAAACATTTTTTTAAGAGCAGTTTTGTGGGTGTTTCCAATAAATTAAAAGGAAGGGCAAAAGGGTCATTTGGAACCCGCTTTGGATAAGTTTCTCTAATTCTGGGCACGCGATGAAAGTTTTTTTAGCGGTGGGTTTTACATAAAACTTTTTTAGTTTTTGGGCATTTCATAAATCTCTAAAAAAGTTTTATGTAAAACCCACCGCTAAAAAAACTTTCATCGCGTGCCCAGAATTAGAGAAACTTATCCAAAGCGGGTTCCAAATGACCCTTTTGCCCTTCCTTTTAATTTATTGGAAACACCCACAAAACTGCTCTTAAAAAATGTTTCAATACTCCATCTTCTTCCATACGCTGCTCACTTTCGAATCTAGATTTTCTCCTCAAAAATCTTCAAAAACTCGTCGAAAAATTTTGGAAAGACCGGGACGAACGACAAAAGTGCTAAAACGGAGGTCCAAACATCATTTTTTTGCGAATCTAAAATTTCGAAAGGCCGTCTAACGATGAAGCTGTTACTTTCAGTCTCCTCGACGATACGCTCATTTTGCGACAAACGGGACCTCGTTTCGACCTCCCAGTCAAAAGTTATGGCCCTCCAAAGTTTCAGCTAACCATAAAATGCAGGAGAATGGCATTCTCCGTCTTAATTTACACGGAGAATGACCATTCTCCGTCTTAATTAGGACGGAGATGACATTCTCCGTCTTAATTTACACGGAGAATGGTCATTCCAGTGTTAAAACGCAGGAGAATGACCATTCTCCGTGTTAGAAACACGGAGAATGTCATTCTCCGTGTTAAATGAAACGGAGAATGTCATTCTCCGTGTTAAATAAAACGGAGAATGGCATTCTTCGTCCTAATTAAGACGGAGAATGGCCATTCTCCGTGCTAAATTAAACGGAGAATGACCATTCTCCGTCTTAATTAGGACGGAGAATGCCATTCTCCGTGTAATTTATCACGGAGAATGGTCATTCTAGTGTTAAAACGCAGGAGAATGACCATTCTCCGTGTTAGAAACACGGAGAATGCCATTCTCCGTGTTAATTAGGACGGAGAATGCCATTCTCCGTCTTAAATAAAACGGAGAATGCCATTCTCCGTCCTAATTAAGACGGAGAATGACATTCTCGGTCCTAATTAAGACGGAAACGGAGAATGTCATTCTCCGTGTTAATTAGGACGGAGAATGGCATTCTCCGTCTTAAATAAAACGGAGAATGGCATTCTCCGTCCTAATTAAGACGGAGAATGCCATTCTCCGTCCTAATTAAGACGGAGAATGGTCATTTCCAGTGTTAAAACGTGTAATTTAGTTTTTTCAGGAATAAAGAGTTTCGTTCTTCTTTCAAAGCGATGATAATTCTTATGGAAAAGAAGAAGAAAGATCTTCTCTCCACAATTGAAGATCTGAGTTCAAATGTCTCCACGATGAAGATGATGATGATGGTGATGATGATGACGAGCGATGATCTGAGTTCGACTGAAGAAAAACACACCGAACTACGAACGATCTTTACGATCTCTGCTGAATATGAGAGCAATGGAATTCAGATTTTCCGTGAAGAAGAAGAAGACGAAAATCGCAATCCAGATCTGAGTTTTTTGAATTCAAATACATATAGATGACCAATTCGCGCGGAGGGGTAGTTTCGGTATTATAAAAATAGCAGTTTCTAGCGGGTGACATCTAAAAGGAAATCTTGGAATATTTAACGTGAAAATACTTAATTCTGGGTATTTCATAAAACTTATCCAGCGGGTGGGCATTTCATAAAAGCCCACCCCGAAATTGGGTTTCTCAGCAATTTCCAGATAAATTAAAAGGAAGGACAAAAGGGTCATTTGGAACCCGCTTTGGATAAGTTTCTCTAATTCTGGGCACGCGATGAAAGTTTTTTTAGCGGTGGATTTTACATAAAACTTTTTTAGTTTTTGGGCATTTCATAAATCTTCCCTAATTCAAATTCTTTGTTTGGATAGTTGGTTGTATTGGTTAACTAATAATTAAACAAATTGGTATTTAAAATATCATAGTTAATTAATTAAATATTATAATTTTATAAAGTTATTAAATAGCTCATATTATGGTTTACTAATGCTCATAATTATTATAGTTAACCAATAATCATTAAATAATAATTACTATTATGATTTGTGGATAAATTCAAATGATGGATTCCCTTATCTTTATATATAATAACCATTATCTTATTATCTCTATATATATTCCTAATAAAGAGAAGCTTGTGTGCTATCCCATCCGGCTATAAATATTTCTTTCTTCCATTTTTATAACACCTGATTAGCTTCATTGTTCGAGGAACTCGAGTAGCTTCATGCCGTCGGTTGAAAGACATGAAAAAGGCGGTTGAGGAGGTTTTCTAGTTTCCTTAACATCAATTACAAAGGTCTCTTTGATTGCAACGCACTAAAATATTGAGTGGTATTATTTTATCTATAAATCTATCTTTGATTCATGTAATACATGTCGGTTTTTGTGCTATGAGTATGAAGTTTGGTTCGAGGTTTGGAATTTTTAACTTGCAGTCACATAAGTAAAAGAATAATCATCGTTTTAGACGTAAATTATGATAATACTGTTATATAGATTGATAGAAGGAACAACTTGCTAGCTAGAGAATGATATACTGCATTTTTAAGTTGCTAGCCTATCTTATGTTTAATCCATTGTTAGCTAGCACTCTACAACTTGTTTTAAGCTTAGATGTCACGGACTTAGTATTTTTGCTAGCATTTCGTCCTGTGCGACGCACTATTTTCATCCTCGAAGGCTCGTGCAAGCCTTTCCAACACGACTTAGCTAAATCGCTAAGAAAAATAAGAAGAGTGGAGCAAAGTGGAACTCGTAAGAACTTCTTTATATTGGAGAATGCTTACAAGTTTTAGGTGGTGAGGAACAAATGAGGCCTCCCCCTTATTTATAATGGCTCAAGCTTTACATGGAAAGTCCTGGAAGGAATATTCCAATGATTATTCTTCCTACCATAACTGGAACGACATATTCCAGGTTTATTCCCTAAGAACATAAAAGGAAACTTTACGGGCCATCCAGAAGGTTCTTAGGCCTCCTAGAAGGATCTTGGGCCTTCAAGAGAAATTTACCGTCTTCCAGAGAGTTCTGCCATCTTCTGGAATGTTCTAGAAGCTTCCCGCATAACCTTGGTCCGTGGAAAGGTTATGCAACTTGGCATCGGACGGGGCACAACATTTGGGACGTTACATTCTCTCCCACCTAAGGCGTTGACGCCATCGTCAACCATGCTCACTGAGAAACGCCTGGATCTCGGCTTCGAACTGATGCAGTGTATCAGCACGTTTCCAACCAGACTCGCCATAAGGCATGCCCTTCCATTGGATGAGGTACTTCACAAACGGGGACATGCCTCGCCGACGAATAGTTCTCTTGTCTAACACGACTTCTACCTCCTTCTCGAAGGACGTAGTCATGGTCGTCGTCGGTCGCTTCGGAACTCCTCGCTGGGATCCTCTAAGTCTTCATGGTACAGCTTCAAGCAACTGGCATGGAAGACTGGATGAATCTTCAGTTTGGCGGGGAGCTCGAGCTTGTAGGCCACCTTGCCTACCTTCTTGAGCACAGGGAAGGGGCCTTCGAACTTCCAAATCAGTCCTTTGTGCACTTTACGGAACACCTTGAACTGTTATGGTTGTAGCTTCACCATGACCATGTCCGCCTCCTTGTACTCCACCGGCCTTCGCCTCGCGTCGGCCCATTTCTTCATCTTCCTCGTGGCCTTCTCCAGAAATACCTTGGTAATGTCCGCCTTTGCCTTGAAGTCTGAAGTGAATTGGTTGGCTGCGGGGCTTCTACTCGAGGACCCCGCACTCAGTGTGTGTGGGGTGAGTGGCTGTCGACCCATCACCAACTCGAATGGGCTGCTGTGCGACGGCTCGCTCCGTTGAAGATTGTAGCAGAACTGAGCGACGTCGAGGTGATGCACCCAATCCCTCTGGTTGGCACTCACAAAGTGCCACAAGTACTCCTCGAGTAGCGAATTGACCCGCTCGTTCTGTCCGTCCGTCTGCGGGTGGAAGCTGGTCGAGAAGTGTAAGTCCGTCCCAAAGATTTTGAACACTTCCGTCCAGAACTTTCCCATGAAGCGGGGATCCCAATCGCTGACTATGTTCGCCAGAATGCCCCAGAAATTCACCACGTGGCTGACGAACAGTCGCGTGACCTCCTCTGCTGTGCAGTCCGTTGAAGCAGCAATGAAGGTCGCGTACTTGGAGAATCGGTCCACCACCACGAGAATGGACCCAAGTGCCCCACTTTCGGCAGGGCAGAGATAAAGTACATCGATATGCTCTTCCACGATCTGCTCGGCACGAAAATAGGCTCCAGTAGGCCCCCGGGCTTCTGATGGTCCACCTTGTCTTGTTGGCACACAAGATAGGTACGCACATAGTCCTCCACATCCTCGCGCATGCGAGGCCAGTAGTATGCGGCCTTCAGCAACGCCAAGGTCCGCTTCTGCCCCGGATGTCCAGTCCACTTCATATCATGGCACTCCTTGAGCAGCTGCCTCCGCAAGCCACTCCACTTAGGCACGACCACCCTGTTGCCCTTAGTGTAGAGAAGTCCATCTTTCAACCAGAACCTTCTTGTTTTGCCCTCCTTGACAAGCTTCACTATGACCTGTGTTAGCGGGTCCTCCATGATACCCACTCGAACACGGTCCAGAATGTCCCCCTTGAGCAAGCACACAGATGCGAGCTCGGCCTTCCTGCTGAGCGCAACGGCCACTTGATTTTTCTTGTCGGGTTTGTACCGTAACTCCATGTCGAACTCGACTAGGAAATCTTGCCATCTCGCCTGCTTCGAAGACAACTTCTTCTGGGACTGGAAGTAGCTCGTGGCAACATTGTCCGTCATGACCACGAACTTGGTGCCAAGAAAGTAGTACCGCCATGTCCTCAAGCTATGCACGACCGCGGTCATCTCCTTCTCTTGCACCGTGTAGCGCCGCTCGGTATCATTCAACTTGCGGCTCTCGAACGCGATGGGGTGCCCTTCCTGTACCAACACCCTACCGATGGCGAAGTCGGATGCGTCCGTATGTACTTCGAACGCCTTGGAGTAGTCCGATAGAGATAAGACAGACTCTTCAGTCACAGCCTGCTTCAATGTCTCGAATGCCTTCTCGCATCGGGGTGTCCAGCTCCACGCCCGATCCTTCCGTAGCAGATCTGTCAGAGGCGCTGCGATGGCGGAATATCCTCAGATGAACCGTCGGTAGTAGTTCGTCAGGCCAAGGAACGATCGTAGCTTTGTCGGCCTGATGGGAGCTTCCCACTCTCGTATGGACTGGACCTTTGCACCGTCCATCCATATCTTGCCATGTCCGATCCAGTGCCCCAAGAACGATACCTCTTATTGCGTAAATGAGCACTTCTTCCGCTTAACGAAGAGTTCGTTCTCCTTTAGCACTCGAAAGACGGTCTTCAAATGCTCAATATGCTTCTTCGCCGTGTTTGAGTACACGACGATATCGTCGAGATAGACCACGACGAACCGATCCAGGTAGGGATGAAATAGCTTGTTCATCAAAGTACAAAAAGTTACAGGAGCATTTGTTAGACCAAAGGTATAACCATAAACTCATATGCGCCATACCTCGTAACGCATGCTGCCTTAGCCTTGTCGCCCTCCACAATCCGGACTTGATAATACCCCAAGCGCAGATCAAGTTTGGAGAAGTATCTTATGGCTCCCAATTGGTCGAACAAGTCCGCCACCAACGGGATGGGATATTTATTCTTGACGGTTACCTTGTTTAATGCACGATAGTCGATGCACAAACAAAGGCTTCCGTTCTTCTTTTTTGGAACAACACCGGTGCACCATACGGGGCCTTCGACGGTCTGATGAATCCCGCATCTAGCAGCTCCTTGAGTTGCTTCTTCAACTCGTCTAGCTCGGACGGGGCCATACGATATGGAGCCATGGCGGGCGGCTTCGTGCCTAGCTCCAACTCGATGGCATGGTCTACCTCCCTCCGTGGAGGTAGCCTCTTTGGCAACTCCTTCGACATGACGTTCTCGAACTCCACAAGGACGTCATCGATCTCAGGCAGAAGATCACCCTGCACGGGTGCCTCCTCCGTCTTGAGCACCGTAAGGTAGGTCATCTCTCCGTGTCGTATCCCCTTCTTGAGTTGTAATGTGGAGAGAAACTTCCCCTTCGCAAGCTTGCCTCTTACAACTGTCACCATGCACAGAGAGCTCTCCTTCATGATCCTGACGACTCCTAGATGCGGCATTGGGACCGCCTTTGTCGAAGTAAGGAAGTCCATCCCGAGGATCATGTTGAAGTCGTCCAGTGGTGCGACCGTGAGACTGGTGACACCCGTCCAGTCTCCCACTTGGATCTTCACACCTTTGGCCACCCCCTGCACGGGGCGCGCCTCAGAGTTGACCGTCTTTATCATGCTTGAGTCTTTTTCAAGCACCAGACTCGACTCAAGCACCGGACCTCCGCGTTCGAGATAAAGTTGTGGGTTTATCCTGTGCCGACCATCGCCCTTGTGTTGTGGCCGTTGATCTTCACGTCCACGTACATCAACTCTCGATTCGGGCTTTTGGACTCGACCACCTTGCTCTTCAAAGCGTTCAGTAGGCGCAGGGCCCCCATGTGAGCCCCCTTCTTAGGCTTCTCGTCTTCGACCTCCTCGTCTTGGACCGTATTCACCCTCTTGCCTTTGTTCGGGCAGTCACGTGCAAAATGATTCCCTCCGCACAAGAAGCACTCAATCTTCCGCTCCGTCGAAGGCTTTGCGTGCTGCTTATCCTTCGGCGGGCCTCCATTTCCATTGTTCTTCTTTGCTCCCCCCACCATTGAACTTGGTGGTGGTCTTTTTCTTGGGCTTTCTCCGTCGATACTCCATCAGCTTCTCGGCCGTCGCGACGGCCGTGTTCAGATCTGACACATGTTGCCTCTGCAACTCTTGTGCCGCCCATGGTTGTAGACCCTCCAGAAAGTGGAACATGCGATCTTCTTCACCCATAGTAGAAATGGTAAGCATCAGACGGGTGAACTCCGCCACATACTCCTTGACGGACCCGATGTGTTTGAGTTGTCGCAAACTCCGTCTCGCGACATACTCCAAGTTCTCCGGGTAGAATTGAGACTTGATCTCTTTCTTGAGATCCTCCCAAGTCTTGATCAAGCAAAGCCCTTTTTCTATCTCGATGTACCTGCATCGCCACCACAACATAGCATCATAAAAAATACAGGGACGCTGTGTTTACCTTGTCGGTCTCATCCTCGATGTGAACGGCCTTCAGGTATTGCTCGATATTCCAGAGGATGTTATCCACCTCCTTCGCGTCTCGCACGCCAGTGAAGGATTTTGGTTCATGATACTTCACCCTCTGTGTCGACTCCCTCCTCGGAGTCGGACCACCAGCAATAGCCCTCTCGAGGACCTCTGTCTTGGTTTATAGCTCTTTGCGTAGTTCGACAATCTCTGCCTTAGTGGCCTTTCGTTCCTCCTCGAACTCGGCCTGTATCTTGCGGAGATGCTCTCGGAACTCCGACATAGCCGTGGCAACGTCCGCCTCCATACCCTGGGCAAATTCCTCATGAGTCGTCTGGTTTTGCTCCACTTGAAATTTGACATCCGTCACGCCTTTCTCCAGCATCTCTATTCGTTCAGCCAATTCACCAAGAGCCCGTTCCATCGACGGTTCTTTGCTCTTGCCCTTCCTGGAATTCTTCTCCTTCTTCTTAGGCGATGCGGGTTGGTCGTTGAGGACTACTTCGGTCGAAGACATGATGGCGATCGAACCTGGCTCTGATACCACTTGTCATAGACTTAGTATTTTTGCTAGCACTTTGTCCCGTACGGCGCACTATCTTCCTCCTCGAAGACTCATGCAAGCCTTCCCAACACGACTTAGCTAAATCGCTAAGGAAAATAAGAAGATTGGCGCAAAGTGGGACTCGTAAGAACTTCTTTATTGAATTGGAGAATGCTTATAAGTTTTAGGTGGCGAGGAACAAATGAGGCCTCTCCCTTATTTATAATATATAGAGCTTTACATGGAAAGTCCTGAAAGGAATATTCCAAGGATTATTCTTTCTACCATAACTGGAACGGCATATTCCAGGTTTATTCCCTAAGAACATAGAAGGAAACTTCACGGGCCATCCAGAAGGTTCTTGGGCCTCCTAGAAGGATTTTGGGCCTTCCAAAGAAATCCACCGTCTTCCAGAGAGTTCTGCCATCTTCTGGAATGTTCTAGAAGCTTCCTGCATAACCTTGGCCCGTGGAAAGGTTATGCAACTTGGCCTCGGGTGGGGCGCAACATTTGGGACGTTACATTGAGCCTCAAAATATGATTAAACAAGCCAAGACTGACTTGTGTTGAAATAATTATATGTTTTTACCATTTCATGAGCAAATATATTTTGCTTCATGAGTAAACTATTCTAAATAAACTACTTACAAATGAAACGTACATTTTGAATAAACTATTTTAATTATGTCATTATTTTCATGTCTTTCATCTGCTAGAAGGTTGTATTATGTTGGAGAAATTATAATTTTTATTGTTTTTGCATAAGATAAGTTATTTGCTTGCTTGAGTTTTGTACTACTTGAAATGGGTGCATATGCATGACAGGTATTGCAGTGTATGTCCGGGAGAAATCAGTCGCACAAACTAACTTTTGTAGGTTGTAGCAGGTTGCTGGCCCTCGAAAGGCCAAAAATAAAAATCACCAACTGAATGTTGGTATTTCAATAATATAGATGCATGTATCAACTTTGTGACAAAACAAGATAACAACATATATAAATTACTTGGGTCTATGTATGGCTTAAAGCAATCTTGTAAACAATACATCACAAGTTAGATAAATTACTTTTGGTATACATTTTTTTATAAACGAAAGTTATGTGTGGTTGTATTCCTATATAGTAGATAAAGGGTATGCAATACTAGGGCTGAGCAAACGGTCGGTTCGGTTGGACCAAATCGTAATTTTCTAAAACTGACTCAAAACCAAACCAAAATTTCTCAGAACCGAACCGAACCGAACCGTTGTATCACAAAATCGAACCATAACCGAACCGAACCAAAACGGTTCGATTTTCGGTTTAATCGGTTCTGGACCCATTTTTTTTTGTAAATCTCAGCAATCTGTTTTTTTGGGCCCTTTAGATCGAACTTTTTTATTCACAGCTTGTTTCAAAATGCCAAGTGGGCCAGGTCTTCTAAAACCAAATTTAATTAAAAAATAACAGTGAATTTTTTTATGCATAGCATGTCTCAAAATGCAGCAACAGCTGCAGCACCAATCCAAGTTATCAAATTATACCAGCATATTACACCAATATGTTTAAAAAGATGTTGCAGTAAAAGAAACAAAAGATTATGCAGTAAAAGAAACAAAATTACACCATGTTCAAATTACATAACAAAATTATACCAACATATCACACCAAAACAAAATTACACCATGTTCAAATTAAAGAACAAAATTGTACCAATATATTACACCAAAACAAAATTACACCGGCATGTTCAAATTACAGAACAAAATTACAACATATTTCACCAAAACATAATTACACCATCATGGATAAATTGTACCGATCAAGTTATCCAACCACTAGTTCGATAACTACCAGTTCTAAATTTAAGTGGTGCCCAACTGCCAAGAACGGTAACATTAAGGTGATCATCAGTTGGATGGTTATCAAATCAAGGTAACCAATATGTTGCAACGACTAAATCAATATAATATATTTTTCCAGAAGCTCGCCATCGACTATATATGTGTGGCATATTTATCAGAATGATGCTAACAATTTGTGTCATGTGTTTAATGGATCAAAATAATTGGCAATGCTTGAAAAGTAAGACTCGAAGGAGAATAAATGTAACCATGTTGCAGGGAAGCAATTTACCTTGAATTGAAACTGTAAGAACTAAACATATTGCACAACTTCTTCAAGCATGCTACCTGTCAATTGTAATACTAAAAACGGGACAAGGCTCAGATTCAAAATGGTGTTTTATGCATCATAGTAATGCAGTGTATGCCTCGCCATTGGCTGCAGTGGATGCTCGCCATTGGCTGTATGTATGTCAAATCATCATCGCCAATTAGTAACATTTTATAATATTAAACAAAATATAAACTTTTATTACATGATGGAATATGCCTTGCCAGTGTCGCCATTGGCTGCAACGAATGCCTCGCCATGGGGCTGCAAAAATGAGGCAGGTTACTAAAATACTACAGTATTCAAAAAGCAGTTTTCAGCAGTATTTAAAAAAAAGTGATCTGCAGTATACAAAAAATGTTAAACTGACACTTGAACATAATTAGTTCAAAAATCACTAAAACCAAATCCTTTTACAGAAACTGACCAGTAAGGAAAACAACTTTGTAGTATACATTCAGAACAAACATAAAGTTCATAGCCTAGGCCACATCAAGTATTGCACATATTACCCGAATAAACATAGCTGTTGTAAGCCCCCTGAATTTAGGGTTATTTTTTTCAATTTTCTAAATCAATTATTTTCAATAAATATTGTTATTTGATTATTATTTTTATTTAATGTTCATTTTCGTGACTTTGACTTCTGGAGCGTCAAGGATGCCAATCTCTGGAAACTCTCTTCATGAGTTTGTAGTAGACAAGATTATCTTCATTTTGATATATCATGTCCCACTCAAACTTGTTCCCTTGTACTCTTTTTGCTTCACACAACTTCAGGTCAATTTAAACCAATTGATCATTGAATAATTATTAATTAAATTCCCACTCTTTTCTTTGATCATCATATGCACGTTACCGTGACTTTTAATTTAGAAGCACAAGACTAGTCATTTTCTCGAAACCAACTTCTCATGCATGATTTACTCGAGACACCCTACATCCATGACCTTCATGTCCCACTCAGACACACCATCTTATGCTTCATTTGCTTCGCACAACTTTCCTGACATGAGACCCAATTTTAATTTATCCTACGGAGTCACATTTATTTCCTATTTGAATTGGGGATACCCTTTCGACGCAAACCTGTCAACCCAAAATATGGACACGGCCCACATTAAGCCTACTACCCACATGACGCTTGTGTCCCATTTAATTTAGCCCCCGTATACTACTTATTTACCCATGATCATAAACACCTAAAATTAATCTATTTATTTTGCCAAACCCAATTTTGACCCGACCCGGCTCAACCGAACCCAAACCCAAGCTCCATGTTATCCCCTTATGAACACCCATGCCCTAATTCTCCTACAAAATGTTAAATACCTAGTCTACCCATTTTAAATATCTAATGGACAAATCTATTGATTTAAATCCCTAAGATATGACCTAATAAAGCTACATTTAATCCTAGCCTTCATTCTACTCCTATTTAATCCCAACCACCCTTTCCTAGCACTCACTCACACACACTCCCAGCCCCTCTCCTAGGTGGTCGGCCCTAAAATTCCTATAACACACTCTCTCCACTTTTCAAAATACCACAGCCAACTCAATAATACCACTCTCTCTCTCTCTCTCTCTCCCTCTTTTCTAAATAAATCACTCTCTCTCCCTATCCTTCAACAGCACCCCCATCACCCGAGCACCACCACCTCAGCCACCTCCCTCTCCTCACTAGGCTGGGCTCCCTCTCCTCCTCCCTAGGCCGGGCTCCCCCTCCTCCTATTCTTCTTCACCACCACCATCATTCTCACCATCATCTACACCTTCACCAACCACCACCACCACGAGCGCCACCACCTCTTTTCTCCTCCTCCCTTCTTCCTTCGCTGGGATACCGCCGCCACTGGCTGGCCAGCGTAGTAGCAGCAGCCAGCAACAAACAGTACAACAGCAGCTGCGACAATATGCGCAGCAGCAGCCGTGGCCAGCCGCCGCGCGCCGTCGAGTGGACCCCCTGACTCCGGGCGTACCCTCCGACGAACTCCCCATCGCTATCCTCCTCCTCCTCGATGCGATACATAGGCTATTTGTGCATTTCGTACGAAATTCCGTCTTGACGCGCTCGAAATGGATTTCAGAATAGCGTTCCGTCGTAGTGACTTCGCATACATTTTTCGAGAGATCCGACCGTTGGATCGACGAACTCTTTGCTCCATCATAATCTTGGTATATCCCTCTTCACTCCTCTCAAGTTTATCTGTTAATTTTGTCGTTTGATACATCAAAATCGGCCGCCAAGTTGACTGTTTAAAATGTATAATTTTGGACAGTTTTGCGGAGCCAACTTTGTCGGCTCGTATCTCCTCCATCGCAGCTTTGTTTGGCATGTCACTGGTTTCTATGCGCAGCTGGTATAACTCTCTTCCTGCCCCTTAAGTTTCATTTCATTGTGAGCACGTTTTATTGGTTGAATTTGACGCCAAAGTTGGTCGTCCGAATTCGTAATTTTCAACTTGTAAAATTCTATTTTTGAACTCGGGACTTCGGATTTTAATTCCTACACCACCAGTAGACTCGTGGCATCGTTCTGGCACGAATTCATATAAAATTTGTTAGATTTGGAGGACGTGGGCCCTGGTACGTATTTCGGTGCAAAACGGGCCCCACAGTCCGAGTCAACGGACCAATTTGAGATCGGGTCAACGGAATCTAATTCTGGATATACCTTTGAGTTCATATCATCATTCTGGACTCATTGACATATAATTTGTTGAGTTTTGAGGATATTGGCTCTGACACGCTTTTTCGTACAAATCAGAATTTCAATATCCTGGTCAACGGACCAATTTGAGATCGGATCAACGGAATCCAATTCTTGATATACCGTTGGATTCATATCGTCATTCTGGATTCGTGAACATATAATTTGTTAGGTTTAGTGGACTAGTATCCTTGCACATTTTTTGGTGCAAAGCGGGTCCGACACGGACACCGTTTTGATCCGAAATTACCTTTTTGCTTCTGTGTCCAAATTAGACTTATGGATAGGCTATCCTAGCTAATTTGACCATTCTGGATACGTTGGTGATGTTTGTTTCATCATCTGACAATGTTTGTAGATATTTCTCTAAGTATCACATTTTATTATAATTAATTCTTATTATGTTCGTATTTCAGAATTACTGTAACGAAATTGAGATCAGTCGATTCCAGTGATCTATCATCGCTAAAATTGACAAGATGACCATGTGGATCACTATGATAAGATTATTAACCTTACCATTGATTATCTTATCTCGATTTGCGTGTTGTAGGTTTCGATGTACGAATAACGAGGTGCAACTTGATATTTTAATTCTTAGATTTAGAGTTGATCATGTTTGACCAAGATATATGGTATCTTGGTAGATAAATGTTAGAAATATGATACTTAGACTAGTTTTGACCTCAATTGACCAAGTTTGACTGTTTTGACCAAAAGTCAACTACAAGTCAACACTTGGCCTAGAATTGACTAGAACTTGACCAAAGTTGACCAGTTGACCAAAAGTCAACTGTGAGTCAACCATTAGCCTAGTTTAAACCTAGTTTGACTTTGTGTAACCTAGTTTGACCTAGTTTGACTTTATGCAACCTATTTGACTTAGTTGACTGAGTTTGACCTAGATTACATAGCTTATACTATATAATCATGCCTAACACTGTTGAACCCTAATTAGCTTATATATATATATCCCATCTTTAGGTTTGTGACATCACTCTGAGCATCGACCCCATTTGACAGCTCAGGACCGCAGGCGAGTATATTCTCTGATAGTAGTTCATTGTCTTGATATCTTCTGTATCCGATTCAGTTATAGTGTTTTACTTGATTCTTGTCACGATGGTGCACGGACTAGTATACGTCGAATCCTGGCATGAGATGTTATTCCTGGACTTTCTTAGTATATTAGTACATTGTTCGATCTTGTTTTCTTGTACTTGTATAGATGCTGATTCCTAAGAGGATTTGCTACCCTCTTAGAGAATCCCGCATCATGACATGACATGTCCGGATCCATTATATTACTCGGGGATGGAGATTTATTAGAGGTTATGTGATCATACCCCACTGGTTACTACTTGCATCATAGCTTTACCCTCGCCTCACGTAGGGTAAAGCCTGACCTGATACTACTTGTACCATAGCTTCCTAGTTGAATTACAGAAGGAGAAAAGAAATTCCTCGTCTCCCAAAATTTGCACCTGTTTCTTAAGTTGTTGTCGGAAAGGTGCTGGCTGGTGCAGTCGTTGGAAAATAGACTGCCGATCTTTAGGTGCTGTCGACTTGTCGCAGCAGCAGTTGATGATGACTTGGGTGTAACGACGTCCCGGGAGGGGCTCATCACATGCCAAGGTTGCTTTCTTTTCCTTGCGTTTGTGAGTAATCACCTCTCGCAAGTCGATTGCTGGCTGATCTACCTTTGTATCCAATTTATGGAATCGGGTATCCCGAGCACACGGGTGCGTAGGTATCATATTTGCTCCCTGATCTGAGGCTAGTAAAAGTACTTGCTCTCGATCGTTGGAGGGAGAATTTTGAGACCCACCCTGTCCGTTAGCCCTGGGGGACTAGACGCGGGTGGTTCTGTACAACTTTCCATCAGGGACCCGCATAACAGTTAATGGTGCCCGCTGATGGTCAACAACTTGGACAATTGACTGGACATGTTGGGCCCGTACTGCCCTAGACTTCTTTAATTTTGTACCTGAGGGCACATAATAAGAAGGGTCCAGATTAAAATATCCCACATTCTCAATGGGCCGTATAGAGTCGAGCTCGCATGAGAGATGGTCAAACACAGAGCTTCTGACAAGGCCGCATAAGACACTCTGTTTATGGCCAGGATTAGCCGTCGTATGGGCCATTTTCCTGCGACCGGAGTTGGCTATCGCATGGGCGATCTGCCTGTGGCCAGAGTTGGCTGCTGTATGGGCGATCTGTCTGCGGCCAGAGTTGTCTGTCGCATGGGAGATCTGTCTGCGACCAGAGTTGGCTGCCGCATGGGCTATCTGCCTGCGGCCAGAGTCAGTTGCTGCATGAGTCATCTGCCCATCTCTCTTATACGGCCTCTTTCTCGTCCGCATGGATTTCCCTTGCGCCCTCAAAAACTCAGCATCGTAGTATTTTTCTTTGCTGGACTTGGGGATAGTGGGGTTCTCTATGGTCGGAAGCAAGGCCGCAGGAGAGTCTTGATCACCGTCTTGGGCCGCAGAAGGAGCTTCTTCGAGAACCTGGTCAGGTGCAACAGTTTTGCGCTTCGATATCCTGCGGGTTCTCTTTGGGTTGGCTCACTTCTACGATGGGCTGGCACTCCCTTCAGAAAGCATTTCTTCGAATACTTGTTGGTCAAATCGGACCACGAGCATTTGCTGCGTGGAGTCGAGCTTGGATGCATCAGATTGCGTCACCAACTTCTCATCAAAAGAGAAGGATGTCCCCAGCAGAGTCGCTATCGTGTTTGCCATAAAATACCAAGAACAAAAAATTACAGAGAAATTGAACTTGATTGTAAACTCGATTGTACAAGAGAAAGCCTAGAAAGAAATCCTAGGAAACAATCTAAGTACAATTGTTTAGTTTTGATTCTGGAAGGGTGACGATAGAGGCTCAGGAAAGTGTAGCAACTCTGCCTTACTCCTTGGACTATCTGACACGGTCCTTGCTCTTGAAGAAATTGCCCTTCGTAGGTTGCCAGCCTTTTGCATGGGTGTGGTACCCTACAATTTATAGTGATATATGTTTTGAGCCGTATAGATGGCCACGTGGCCACGTGGCTACAACAACACAAAAAGACCCGCTCTTTGGCCGCCAGCTGGTGACTTGTTGAGATATTGTTGCAGCAAATCTGGATGATTGAGACTTGGTCAGCCTGCCACGTGTCCCATCGCAAGAGAGGATCAGTCTGCTTGAGTCATTTTGAGCCGCATAGGCCTTTCAGTGTTCGGCCATGCTGGGTCGCATAAGACTCATGCGGCTTAAGTCGCAGTCTCCCTTAGTCCGCATGTAGCTTGGGGAATTTTGAGCCGCATAGGTTCTATATTCTGGGCCGCATAAAGCTAATGCGGCTCAGATTGCAGTTATCCTTGGCCGTATGAAGCACATAGATTGAGCCGCATAAGGTTCATGCGGCTCGGGTTGCAGTCCTTTTGGCCGCATGGCCATATCCAGTATGGTGACATGACATTTTGTCTGATCACGTCTTATCTTCTATATGTCAGAGTGTCAGAGTTGTCAGAGCTGTCAATTTGCCAATTTTGACAGAGTTTGTCAGCTTTATCAGAAGGGTTGATCAGCTTGGCCGCATAAGTAACTATTCTTTCTGCGGCTCAAAAATCAGTCTGGTGAAGATGGGCCGCAGGGGGCATGCTGAGTCTGTCATGGGACTCTTCTTTATGCAGATTAATTTGTTCCAAAGTACTCATACGGTCAGTTGTGATCCGCATGAACCCCATATTTTCCATGCTTCTACAGCTATAAATATCTGTGAGGAGAGAGAAAAATGTACTTTTACTAAAAAAATATTTTCTCTTTAATCTCTTGTCTTCCTCTTCCCGAGCTTCTTCGACCATCAAATGGCGCCAAGGAAATCCATTGCTGACAAGGGCAAGGTCCCCGTCGGACCTTCGTCGCGCACATCACCGATGAGGGTACCTCGCTATGCGCCACCGTCGTCGAGAGCTGAAAGAGCCAACTCGTCGCTCGAAGGTGATCTTCGGAGAGCAAATTGATCTTCTTTTAGGCGCCAATGAACAATAGACCATCATGCCAGAGTCAATCGTCTCTTTTTAGAGCTCTGATTGACTTGTGCACTCTGTAACGTGTACCTCCTCTTTTTAGAGTGTAGGCGCACAGTTCATCACTTGCGCCTCCTCTTTTTAAAGTGTTGGCTGTATCAAAACA